>VYXB01004705.1:36609-87667 GCA_013397135.1 Pachyramphus minor
GAAGAAATTCCTTCCTGTGAGGGTGGGGAGACCCTGGCACAGGTTGCTCAGTTCTTGGAGTAATCTGGGCTACTGGAAGATGTCCCTGCTCTTGGCAGGGGGTGGCACTGGATGATCCTTAAGGTCCCTTCCAACCAAACCAGTCTGTGATTCCATGTTAAAGCCACTCCATGTGTCAAAACTGAATTCTTCACGTGGAAAAAAACACAAAAACAAAAACCCCAAACTCCATTTTTGAAATCCATTTGGGGCTTTGTTAAAAGCTCTCAGCTCTGTGAGCTCCTTTTCCCTTCTCAGCCACTTTATTTCCCTGGCAGCTGCTGCTGCTGGTGCTGAGAATGAAATTAAAAGAAAAATCCCACAAAGGTTGAAAAGTGAGAGTGTAGTGTTTTTCTGGAAAACTTCCAGTGGGGGAAAAGAGAAAAAGCCACAAGAAGCAAGCTAAAAACATGAAAAATTGGGTCAGTTCCTGAGGAAGGGAGGCAAATGCTGGGAATTCAGGAGGCTGCTGGTGGGAATTCAGGACCCCCAGGAGCCCAGGACCACGATTCTGCCCTGGGGCAGGACCACAAGGAGGATTTTGCCAAGTGAATGATACAAAAAAAGCATCTCTAGGGTCAATATTTCACCCATCTTTGGTTAATCCACCAAAAAACCCCAAGTTGCAGCTGTTTGCTGGAAATCTCAGAGTTTCCAAATGCTTTGGCTGAAAATGGGTTTTGATGTGCTGAACCCCCTCTTTGGGAAGCCCTGAGCAGATCCACTGTGTAAAACAGGTATTTTAAAGACATTTTATTCCTTTTCTCCCTGTCTGGGGTGGGTGAAACATCTGTGACAGGTGACCATGAAGATGCCCCATGTAGGGAACAGCCAGGTGAACCTGCTGGTGCAATTCCAGGTGGAGCCTCTCCAAGGGGCCAGGATGAGTCTTAGGCCATGTTTGCCCAAAAAGAAGAAGAACAAAAGAAAAAAACCCAAAAAAAACCAAAAAAACCCACCCCAAAACAACAACAAAACAGCAAAAGGAAACTATTTGACAAGTTTATAAGCAGATGTCAAACAAAGCAGTAAAACAGAGAAGAAGAATCCAAACTTTGCAAGGTTTCTTATTAACTTCTTATGAAAAAAAAACCCAAGAAAGATGGCAATAGGGGATTTTAATGAAATATTTGTGCACTCAGCTGAGCTACAAACTGAGGCACAGGTTTTTGTTTGCCATTATGAGCTTTATGCTTGCAATTTTCAATATATTTTAGTGCTGAATAATGGCACTGAGCACTGAGAGCTGCCCACAAGGGACTGGGATGGGGAGGGACTGTTTTAAAAAATAAAGTCAGCATCCAAATTTAATAACATTTAAGGGGTTTTTCAAGATGTCCCAGGGAGCTCACAGCTGCAATATCCCCTGGGATTAAAAATCCGTGGTCCCATCATGGTACAGGACAAGGACAGGGCTATGGGAGAGCTGGACTAAGCAGGTCTGAGATGTTGGATATTGGGGTGCAAGGCCCCAAATCTCTTGCTCTGAAAATCCCAGAGAACAAGAACATGAGCTGAATTAGGAGGAAAAACTTGCCCAGGGATAAGGACAAAGGATCTGGGGCTGGGATGTACCAAATTTGCCAGGAACTCTTTTTCTCCACAGGTGTTTGCATCCTCCTTGTATGGCTTCAAACTGACGCAGAGCAGGTTTAGGTGGGATATGGGGAGGAAATCCTTCCCTGGGAGGTCCCCAGAGCAGCTGTGGCTGCCCCTGGATCCCTGGAAGTGTCCAAGGCCAGGTTGGATGGGACTTGGAGCAACCTGGGCTGGTGGAAGGTGTCCCTGCCCATGGCAGGGGTGGCACTGGATGGGCTTTAAGGTCCCTTCCAACCCAAACCATTCCATGATTCCACGATAAACTCATTCTTTCCTGCTATGAACAGGACATGTGATTGTATATTTGGGCCTCTGGGGTCACCTTGGTGCAGAGCAGGTGTCCCTCAGCAGCTCAAGGGCTGCTGCTGCCCCTCTTCCTGCCTCATTTTCCCCCTTTATAAGCAGAAATCCCGAGCCTGACCCCCAGCACTGACCCCAAGCCTTTTGCAACAGGACGATGAAGACGGGGAAGGAAAATCAGCAACTGGTGGGGAGGACTGGGGTTAACCCTCCAGGGAGGGTTAATTCGGATTGTGGCCCATTTAGGTGAAAAAAACAGGGTGGAAAAAGTCCCAAATGGCAGGAGGGTGAAGAGAGCAGCTGGAATTTGTGCTGCAGGGACAGTTCCTGATGGTGGGACTGTGACAGCACAGGACCACCGAGGTCAGAGCTGGCACTGCAGCACAGAAAAGCCAAAATCCCCTGGGAGACACTGAAACATCTCCTGGGCTGAGACAAAAAGAGGTTAAACCTACACATGGATGGCAACTCTGCTGCTGCAGGGCAGGAGGAGGGAGGGAGGGCTGCAGAAAACACCAGCCCCTCCACAGTACTCAAGGCAATAATTCCCATTAAAGGCAGTTTGCACTTCCCTGTTCTCAGCCACCACAGAGCCATGGGATTGCACTTGAGCTCAGCTTGGTGCTTCCTAGAAAGCTGCTTGCTCCAGGCTGTGCTGGCAGAGCTGCTCACAGCAGAGAACAGGGATTGGGAGTTTTCCACCCTGGCAGCTGAAGGAGGTCTGGCCTCGCTGCTGCTCCCACCCCACGGCTGCACTGGCACTCAGGGATCAGTGAGAGGTGTTTTATGGGAAGATCTTAAGGAAGTGCTGCTGGGAACAGCCCAGCTGGGGCTGGGACAGGAGGGTGCAGCAGGTCCCTGGGCAGGAGCAGCACCTGAGGGTCACAGAACCACGGAATGGGTCGGGTTGGAAGGGACCACAGTGGGTCACCTGCTCCAACCTCCCTGCTCAAGCAGGTGCTTAATTAGTCCAAGAGAGAAGCAATCCTCATTAGCAGAGGTGCCAAGGCAGCCTGGCTGTGCCATGCCATGGCTCCATGCCAGCTCCTCCACGGAGAGCCCCTGCTAATGCAGGAACCTCCTCACCACACTTCACACTCACAACCCACTACTGTAGAGCCTTAATTACATAGTATTATCAATTAAAACTGTTAATCCACGTGGGCACATGGGGTGTGGAGGCTCCAAGGCTGGCAAACCCAGACCCTTCCAAGGAATCAGGTGATGAGACAAGGGCCTTACCTCATATATATAATCGAAGAGCTCTAGGATGGTGAGGATGCTAGCACCGATAAACAGCCCCATCTGGCCTCCAATGTCACCTGGGAGAGACAACAACACTCCTGGAGCCTGTGGCCATGGACCACCAGGAACCTCCCTTCAGCCAAGGGAACCCCAGCTGGTGCCCACCTTCACCTGCCATGGGGGCCTGTCCTTGCAAAACAAGGAGGGGGCTCCTGGAAACACCACCCAGGGAAACACCACCCAGGGAAACACCACCCAGGGGTGTCAGCTGGGGGTAAAGAAGGTTGGACTGGATGATCTTGGAGGTCCTTCCCAACCCTAATGATTCTATAAGGGGAAATCATGTCCATGTCTCTCTTCCATGTCTTGCCTCGATTTCAGGGCAGTCCAGAAAGGCCACCAGCATCCTTCTTTCCTTACAGTAGGGTATTCCTACCCCTTTAATCCCAAAGCCGTGGTGCTGCCACCCCCAAAGAGTGGGGAAATGCACCCCCAGAAATCCCAGCAGCTCCAATGCCATGAACAGCATCCCAGGAAGGATGTTGTTGGTCACCAAATCATTCTTCCTGCTAACGAGGCCATCAGCTGGAAGCCTAATGAGGATTCAGTGCCACACACTGGCATCCAAGGAAGCCACCTGTCAGTCAGACAGCAGGTTTCATCCCAGGAATCCCAATGCCCAATTCCCAAACTGGGTGGGGGAAGGAGGAAAACGCTGGAGCAGAATTAGGTAACGTCCCCAGAGCCCAGGAAAAAACCCCAAACCTGCCAAAGGGAGGAAAGGGAGGTGGCCTGGATTTTTTAGGGAAGCATCTCAAGGCTTCTGCTTGAGTCCCCCAGGGCTGAGGAGGAGGAACCACGGGGAAAGGAAGGTTCCAGGAATGTGCTGGGAACACAACTGCTGACATGAGCTGTGGTGCTCTGCCAAACTGTGGCTTCAGGGGAGACAAGTCACATGGACTTTGCTGGAAAACACCCATGGATTAGGGGCACCCCAGAGCAAAGGCACCTGTGGGTGGAGGGGTGAAGGGATCTTTGCTGTGGGGGGGTCCATGAGACAGAGAGGAAAGGGGGAGAAAGGTGTTTGGGGGCAAAGAGCTGGTTCAACACGGGGCTGAGGCTCTGCCCCGTGCCCTGGGAAGGAGGGTCATGTGAGGTCCTACAAATTAAAAAGTTTGTGTCAAAGAGGCTTCAGCAGCAGCCTCCTCATCCTCACTGGAACCCACAGCAGGTGCAGGAGAGCTCACAATGGGACACTGCTTCCCTCAGTGTCCCCATCCTGGGGTGTCCAGAACCCAGGATGACCTTTCTAAGGTGCTGATCACTCCCTGCACCCCAGGGATTCAGGGATTTGGGATGGCACACAGGGAGGCTGCAAGGCTGAGTGTGGACACAGACCACACTTGTTTCTCCTGACTGAACACCTCCACCCCCAAACCCCACGGGTCCCAAGCACCCAAACCTGTGGCTGGCACCCACAAAGCCTCAGTTTGAGGCTGAACAACCCAAGGTCTCCTCCACCTTCTCCATCAAGCAAAGGCAAAGAGGGGTCTGGCTGGCCTGGCTGGGAAGGGGGATGGATTTGGAGCAGGGAGGAGGTGATGGTAGATGGTTTGGAGCTGCCCTTCTCCACACACTGCCCTTCCAGCATGGGGGGCACCACAGAGAAGGCCCAGCACCTGCTCAGCCTGGGATTCCCAAATAAAGGGATGCTGGGAGCGAGCAGGGACGGAGATGGAGCAGCTCTCCATGGATATGCAGACTGGATGTGGTCCCTGGGACATTCCTGGGATGGCTTGGTGGTGTAAGGGAAGTAAGAGGAGGGGTTCAAAGTGTGCTGGCCAGGAAGGTGTCGGGACCTTGGTGGGATTTTCCATGAGCTGTGCACCCACTCAGAGCATCCATCTGTCCCTCCCCTCCCCCCCAAGGACTCCCACAGGCTCCAAACTGCCCCCTGACCCCCCCTTACCAAGTAAGGCTGCCACTTCATAGGCTTTCTTCTGCTCAATTGTCTCATAGTTGAGTGCTTCAAAAAATATGTCCAGCACAAGAATATTCTCTCTGTGGAAACAGGAAAACAGCGTCAGCCCAGCAGCCACTGGTGCTTTGGGATAAGGGAAAAAATGGGGACTTTGGGGCTTTATTCCTCTCCCTGTCCTGATTGTTTCTCTCTCTGGGGTCCTCAGCAACCCACAGCACCTGGACCTCATGCAGACCAAGACCATGGGGCACCATCAGGGCTCTGGGAGCCTCAGGAGAGCTGGAAAAGGTTTCCCCAAGATATGTCAGGATCTGAGCTCAGGATCTCACTTTGCTGGTAACTCTTTACTTCAATGATAATTCCTCCCTGGGTGGGTGGGGAGGCACTGGCACAGGGTGCCCAGAGAAGCTGTGGCTGCCCCTGCATCCCTGGAAGTGTCCAAGGCCAGGTTGGACGGGGCTTGGAGCAACCTGGGCTTGTGGAAGGTGTCCCTGCCCATGGCAGGGGTGGCACTGGATGGGCTTTAATGTCCCTTCCAACCCAAACCAACCTGGGAAAGGTTGATTCTATGATAACAGCAAGAATCCAAAGGATATGGAATAACATGGAATAACTCTCATTGCCTACACAAGGCAATAATGTGGAAGAAGTCCAAGTTCTCAGCCCAGAGTTTGGCAGAGAGCAGCCAAGTCTCCAACAGGGCCAGCAAATCTGGGCTTCCCTGTCGAAGGAAGAGGAGTTTTTGCACTTTTTTTGGTGGGAATGGGCTTTGCTCAGGAGGACAAGCCTAGGAAGGAACACAGATTGTCTGGAGACACGTCTACTAAGAAGAAAGCCACCTACACCTCATTTCTTTCAGGGTTTCTCCCTTGTCCTCCCTGGAGGACACACCTGTGTTAGGGATGGAGCAGCCAGGGCTGGTTTTAGCTAATGGGGCTTTACAGACACTTCCCCCAGAAGGTAAAGGTCAGTTTTGGGCAACACTCACGAGATGTATTTTTCTGACTTATTGAACTTCTTCTCCAGGTACTTGGCCGAGGTCTTGCTGGGGATCTTGACCATGGAGAGCTCTTTGTTGTACCTGGTCAGGTTGCAGGGTGTCCTGCAGATGCAGTAGTTGCTGTCCTTTTCAGCAAGCAAACCTGGAGAAGGTGCCAGGGTTACATGTCATGGAGTCAGGGACAGGTTATGCCCCCCAGAGAGGGGCCAAGGGGTCACTCCTGGACATTTCTCTCCCAGTTCATCCCACTTCTCACTGTCTTGGAGAGAGGCCTTTGGCTGGAGGCTACACCAACATCTGCTCAGGGAACTAAATCCAGACTTTAAATGGGTCCCTGGATCTCAACCCCAAGCCCAAAGGTGCTCCTGGGGTGCCCATGATCCCAAGGGTTTCTGTGCTGATGGAGCCCCACGCCCCAGGCAGAACCAGGAGTAACTTTATCCCAGACCTCCCCAAAAAGTTGGGTCTCATCAAAACCCATCTCTGGGTTGCAGCTGCTCCAGATCCCCCTGGTGCTGCCAGCCAGGAGGATCCAGGATGCTGGAAGTCCCTGCAGCTGGGGGCACCTGTGGCACCAGGGATCCCTCGTGGTACTCACCGAGCGCAGGTTCTGCGCATTCCTTGTACTGCTCCGGGGTACAGAAGGGAGCATCCCCTGCAGGGAAAGGACATCTCCATCACATGGGGGCCACCAGGGGACCACAAGGACCTCTCCCTTCAGCCAAATGACCCTGGCTGGTCCCCACCTCTGCCTGCCACTGCGAAATGAGGAGGGGGCTGCTGGAAACACCACCCAGGGGTGTCAACTGGGGCTAAATAATTAGTAAAATAATTAATAAAAATTGGTGCTAATAACACCAAGGTCATGGCTTCAATCCCCTCTATGGGCCATTCACTCAAAAGTTGGACTCAATGATCCTTGTCAGTCCCTTCCAACTCAGAATATTCCATGACTGTAAATAAGGTTGGACTTGATGGTCTTGGAGGTCTTTTCCAACCTTAATGATTCTACAAGAGGAAATCAAACCCAAGTCCCTCTGCCACACCTTGCCCCCCTTTTAGGACATTTCAACAAGGCTTTCGGCATCCATCTTTCCTTAGGGAAAGGTATTCCCACCTCCTTTAACCTGAGCTCCTGCTGAATCACAGAGTATTCTGAGCTGGAAGGGACCTACAAAGATCATGGTGTCCAACTCTTGAGGGACTGGTCCCTCCAGGGACCGAACCCACCCCCCTGGCATTATTTGCACCGTGTTCTACCCCACCTCTCGTTAACCCCTAATGGCCCAGCTGGAGGAGGGGGTGTGCCAGCCCCCAGAACTGACCTGGCATGTGAACCATTTTGCAGTTGCAGTTCTCCACGATGTAGCGGGTCTCGCAGTCGATCCTGCAGGCCGTGATGCTGTAAACGGGAAAGAAGTCTAAGCCCATTTCCGACGAGCGACATTCACCCCAGGGCGGAGGCAGGTACGTCAGCTGCAAGACAGGGAGGAGGGTGTCAGGGGGCACTGGGGACCTGGGCTGGGGTTGGGTGGCCAGGTTTTGGCAGCAGAGAGGAAGCTGCAGCTCTGGCTTCTGTGAGAAGCTGCAGGAAGCTTCCCCTGTCCAACTGATCCAATGTCCTCTGGCTCTAGGATGGACATGCCTCTGGCCGAGACTGAGACAACCTGAAATGGTGGTAATGCCTCTGGGATAACACACTTCAGAAGCAAAAAATAAATGTATTGTGCAGATGTTATTGCAGCCAGGGAACATTGAGAATGTGTGAGAGGAACAGCTCTGAAGACACCAAGGTCAGAGGAGAAGCAGGAACAGGAGGTGCTCCAGGCTCTGGAGCTGAGATTCCCCTGCAGCCCACAGTGAAGAGACCCTGCTGAGGCAGCTGTGCCCCTGCAGCCCAGGGAGGACCATGGGGGCACAGAGATCCACCTGCAGCCCAGGGAGGAGCCCACGCTGGAGCAGGTGGAGGCTCAAAGGAGGCTGTGAACCATAGAAAGCTTGTGCTGGAGCAGGGAAAGGACTCCAACTCCTCTCCCTGAGCAGCGGCCAAACAACCTGGGATGAACTGACCTTGTCCCCATTCCCATCTCTCTGTGCCGCTGGTACGGAGGAGGCAGAGCCAGAGAGGGAAGGAGGGCTGGGGGAAGGTGTTTTTAAGATTTATTTTACTCCTCCTTGTGCACCTCTGATTCTGTTACCGATAAATGGAATTACTATCCCCAAGCTGAGTCTGCTTTGCCCGTGACAGCAATCGCCGAGGGATCTCTCCCTGTCCTTCTCTCAACCCAGGAACCTTTCCCGGTGTTTTCTCTCCCCTGTCCAGTTGCACAGGGTGGTGACAGAGCAGTTTTGGTGGGTGTTTGACATCCAACCAAAGCCAACTCACTACAGGACCAGCAGTGGGCACAGCAACTCCCTCCTCTTGCCTCAGGGGAGCCCCCAGAGCACAGTTTTATGGTGTTTTTAAGGAGGGGACCAAGCAAGGGAAGGCCACAGCACGACTTTGGCCCAGTGAGGATCTTTAGCAAGCTCTGCTGCAGAAGAAGCCTCCAAACCTCCATGCTCCCCATGGCTGTGCCCAGCATGGTGCTGCAGGGCAGCACTTTGCTGCCTCCTCAGAGAAGGCAGAGAAGTCAGTTGTGTCCCTTTCCAAACACCCACTCTCCCTGTGGACCTAAATCCACAGTATCCACTCTCCTGGCACCCCATGAACATGAGGAATGTGTCCTCCTCTCCCCCATTTACCCACCACCTCAAAGTTGCCGTGCTCTGTGCCAGTGCAATGCAAACCCTCTGCTGTTCCTGCTTTATTTAAAACCACAAAGCCTCCACAAAATCCCCCCCAGAAACCTTCACTAGGAATCCAGAAGATGCAGGAGGAAAACCAGTCACTCTCTGGCCAATCTACCTTGTTGCTCTCCTGCCTGCAGCCTGGTAGCAGTCCCAGTTTCTCTTTGTCTCTGCTCAGTGCTCTGCATTCCTCTTGCTGGAGAGCAGAAAATAGCATCCCCCAGCCCTCCCTCTTGTTTGAAAGCAGTGGCCAATTTGCTGTGCTTCGCTCCAAACACAGAACGTTTTGTGCTGGCAACGCACGCTGGGAGAACAAAAACATTCCTCCAACAAATGTAGTAACATCAATCACGGCCTAAAATAAATAAGTAAACATATGTCGATGGACTGCGAGCCCGGGACCTGTGGCAAGGGTTGGGTTGGTTTCTCCTGGAGACGTGTGGGAAAGGGAGGAGAAAAGAGGTGGTCCATGAAGTGGGGGCACATTGCAGATCCTGCTGGATAAATGACAATGCCAGGAATCCTTCAGGCAGGGACCTGTGGCAAATCCATCGTGGTGGGAGCTGTAGGAGCCCACGCTCTGTCCTAGTTCTGCCCCTTGAGACCTCCAGTGGGAGCAGAGCTCCAGGTGTCCAAAGCACCTGTGAGATGTTCCCCTCATGCACCAGCCTGTGGTGCTGGTAAAGCTCCCCATGGCTTGGACTTATGGACCACCCAGGTGGCAAAAAACCAGAATGGGCTTAAATTGCTGGAGCAGTAGCAGCAGCTGAGGGGGCTCAGCCTGGAGAAAAGGAGGCTCAGGGGGGACCTTCTGGCTCTGCAACTCCCTGACAGGAGGGGGGAGCTGGGGGGGGTCGGGCTCTGCTCCCAGGGAACAAGGGACAGGAGGAGAGGGAACGGCCTCAGGCTGTGCCAGGGGAGGCTCAGGTTGGACATCAGGGAAAAGTTCTTCACTGAAAGAGTGGCCAGGCACTGAACAGGCCCAGGGAGGTGGGGTCACCAGCCCTGAAGTGTTAAGAAACAAGTGGCAGTTTGCAATATGGTTTAATGGGCATGGTTGGGATTCTGTCAAAGCTTGATGATCCTGGAGGTCTTATTCCCACGATTCTGTTCTATGATTCCATGAGCTCTGGCATTCCCAAAATCTGCCTCAACCCAGGCTGCTGCTCAAGCTGCTTTGAGAAGCAACAGCAACCAAGAGCTACTCAGCTGTTGGGAGCAACACATGGCCGTCTCTGCTCAGCAGGTCCCACCTGAGGAGCAGCCAACACTCCTGGCAGGTGTGAGGATGCAGCAGGTGATGTGGGATCCCATCTGCAGGGACCAGCTGGGGCATTAAAGCAAAAAAAAAACAATCCTCAGCACCTCAACCTCCAAGCAACACGCCTGGCTCAGAATGAGGTGGTTCTGAGAGGCAGCAAAGCAGCACCTTGGAATGAAAACACCCAGAGCGTGTTTGTGACAATAGCAAAGAACTGGCTGAAGGGATCTCTTCTCATTTGCTTTACACTTGTGATATAAAGGAGCACCAGATGCCACCGTTTAGTCATCGGCGGCGCAGAAAGGGGCCCATATGTTGCACGTTGTGTGATGAAGGAGAATAAATAATTGTGGGCTCAGATGGTATCAGCTCCTTTCCAAGCACAGCCACACACAAATCTTTTTAGCCCTTTAAATTCCGCTCTGAGGGTCGGTGATGGGCTCAGCACACGACACAGGGGGGGCAGAGGTTCAGCTTCCACACGTCCTCCCTCAGCCAGCGCTGGAGTCCAGCCACGGCCTCGTGAGCTGGCACAACTCCCACATGGGCTGAATGATTAATTAGACCCTAATCAATGCAAATTCATTTAACAGATGGTTTTCTAGCCAGAACCACAAGCACGGATTGCCCTTGGATCACAAGGGAAAGCTGGTTTGCACCAGGACCCCCAAAAGTTTGGGGTTTGCTGCCTGGCACACACACAACCCCCTCCTCACACTTTCACAGCATGAGTGCAATTCACCTGTGATTTTGGGGTGTCCTGTGCAGGGTCAGGAGTTGGACTCGATGATCCTTGTGGGTCTCTCCCAACTCAGGAGATTCTGTGATTCCAGGAATGGTTCACTTTTCTCTGGCTTCCCAGGAATAGGTGCAACACATCCCCCTGCCACAGGCTGAGACTTCTGCTCTTCCCCTGCTCCCTGAGTCACTGAAACCTCCTAAAATCCCAGAATTATTTGGGTTGGAAGGGAACTTAAAGCTCATCCAGTGCCACCCCCTGCCATGGGCAGGGACACCTTCCACCAGCCCAGGTTGCTCCAAGCCCCATCCAACCTGGCCTTGGACACTTCCAGGGATCCAGGGGCAGCCACAGCTTCTCTGGGCACCCTGTGCCAGGGCCTCCCCACCCTCCCAGCCAACAATTCCTTCCCAATCTCCCATCTCTCCCTGCCCTCTGGCAGTTTGGATCCATTCCCCCTTGTCCTGTTCCTCTCCAGCCCCAGAGCTGGGAATGGTTTTACCCATCAAGTGTCAAACCTTGCAGTGAAGGACTCAAACCAAGGGACTGAACTCTTCCCCAGAGTTTCCTGCCCTGCAGCACAATGGAGCAGGATCCCAAGTTTCTCCAGACCCTATGGATTCTCCCCCACAACAGAGCAGCCCCATCCCTGTTCCTGCCTTGGCACAGGAGTCCCTGCAAGGCCTGGGTTTAAAGCAATGCTGAATCCATCTGTAAGAGCTCCCCTTAACCCCTTCCTCACCAAAACAGGGCTGCAACCTCAGGCAAAGCCTTTACACCCAAAGCCCTTGGTCCCACCGAGCTGCACAAACTCATGTTAGACATCTGACATCTGAATTCCTGCCCATGATGGCAGACGAGTCACTGGAATGCCAGGAAGAGCCAGGAGACAGGAACTCAGGTGATGGAGCAATCCCACAGACTACAGCCATATAAACAATGTTAATGAGACTGACACTAATTGGGTTTGACCCCTCTCCCCTGCAGCCCCCCCTGGCACTGTGCAGCCACACAGACTCTCCTCCTCTTGAGAGAATCCTTTTCCTTTCTTCCAAAAGATGTTAAATTGGGGCTGGGGGGAGGGATCCAGTGCTGGACCAGCAGAAATGGCCCAAGGATGCTGAGCTGCTCCCCTGCCACCAAAAGATAAAAAAACCCACATAAAAGCAGAAGGCAAGGCAGGGATAAAGGCAGCAGGGACAGTTCCTGCCCTCAGCTCCTGCAGGATCTAATTCTGCTCCTCTGCCACGGCAGCTTTCCAAGGGCACCTACCCCTCCCCAGCACTGTGCTGTCTCATGCTCACAGAAACTCGGCCTCAGCCTCTAATTGAGGCTGACAAACCCACGTCCTCACACTTTTGCAATCGTTAGCAATCAATTAAAGAATTAAATGCTCTTTAAAGCCCCTTGATCGCGGCTCTCAGCGATTACAAAAATCGGTTCCGAACCTGCTGAAAAGAAATGGAACAAACTGACTCGTGTCCTCCAGAGCAGGATGGATCCTGCCTGCCTGAAATGCAAGGGAAAGAGGAGATGCTCTGGGCCAAGGTGGAGGGGAAGCAGATCACGGTGAGGGGGGATGATCAGCACAGCTCTGCCCTTTCCCTGGCCACGCTGCTGCCCTTTCACACCCTGGCACGGAGCCTCCTGGGAGCTGCCAGCATCTGTCTGCAGCCACAAGAGCTCTTCTCTTCAATTCATTTTAAGTGTTATTTCTGTTTTTTCTGCATGTTTGGTTTTATCTAATAGGGAAATGTGGAAATGAAGTGGTGATTTCCCAGTACAAGGTTGGGGCAGTTTTATGGAGTTGCAGAATATCCCGATTTGGGAGGGACCCACAAGGATCATCCAGTCCAACACTCAGCCCTGCACAGACACCCCAACAATCCCACCCTGTCCCTGAGAGTGTTGTCCAAACCCTCCTGGAGCTCTGGCAGCCTTGGGGCTGTGCCCACTGCCCTGGGGAGCCTGGGCAGTGCCAACCACCCTCTGGGGGAAGAACCTTTCTCCACCCCATTTGCAGCTGGGCTGTGCCATGAATCCAGCCCAGGGGATGTATCCAGGACCAACTCTGCTCTGGGCTCCCACTCAGCCCCTCTCCTGCCTTCTCCACATGTGGGTCTGATCCCAAGGAGGGGCTCAAACCCCTCCCTGAACATCCCAAGCCACCGATGGGGAGTGTCTGCACTTCGCTCCAAATGAAATAATAACCAGGAGGCTCCGTTCTCTAATGAGACATCAAACAGCATCAACTTAATAGAATTCCAATCCCAGGCAGCTTTAGCACTTGTAAAATGACAAACCCAGTGCACCCACGGCTCGCTGGCACCGGCTCCCAGTTAATGATGCTGGAAGTTCTCTATTTGCCATCTCCTTTTGCCAGTGTTCCTTCCCATTTGCTCTCTTCACACAAGCACTACAGAATTGACTTTAAGGACAAGAGCTTAACCCTTCCAGCACCTGGAAGCTCTCCCTGAGCAGAGCTTGGGGATGTTACACAGCCCACGAGTTCCCAGGTGCTGGAGGTGAGTGGACACCAAGAAGTAAAATGAGACTTTGGAGCTCCAGGATGCTCCGGGTCCCTGTTTCTTTGGAAATAATTTTGCATATCAAACAGCAATACTGAAACCTCCTGCAGAGCCACAAAAAAGCCAAGGGCAGCCCCTTCTGAGCCTCATGCTGGGTTTGCTCCCAGGACCTGCTGGGTGGCTGCTCCCAGCACTTACTGCACTGACCATCTACAACTCACTTCTGCTCCCCCCAAAACCAGCTGGACCTGTGGCTCATGTGCCAACTCAGTCTTAAATTCCTAAGATAACAGGATTCATAAGATAGGACTGCTGAGGATGGAAAATACCTCCCAGATCATGGAGTCCAGCTGTTCCCCCAGCCCTGCCAAGGCCACCACTGATCCCTGTCCCCAAGTGTCACCTGCATGTGGCTGTTAAACCCCTCCAGGGGAGGTGACACCACCAGTGCCCTGTTCCAATAAATTCTGCCCTCCCCCTCCTGGTCACTCCCTTGGCATCTCCACAGGCAGCAAAGCTGTTTCCCCTCATTCTCCTGGACACCCTTGGCTGTATTTGTTGGACCACGTTGGCCAAACCCTTGCAGAGGTGCCCAATTTGGAGGCTGCCCAGGGGAGTTGGACTCTGAAGTTCTCCTGTCCTCAGCTTTCCACCTTTTTAAAAAGCCCTGTTATCCACATCACACAGTGAGGGGTGAGCAGGAGCACCCAAACTTCCCTCACATCTCTGATGTCCCTTCTGACCTCCTCCCTCAGGGAGCCCTTCCCAATCTCTGCCCTTCACTCATTTCCATCACTTCCCTCCAAACCCATTTTCCTTTGTACCCTTTCACAAACAACCTGGTTCACTCCTAACACCATTTTCCAACCAAAATCTCACCACTGCCCCACAAACCCAATGTTTTCTTCCGCCTGCTTCAAACAGCTCTTGTCCAATGAAGGTATCTCTGGGGTTGGCCACTGCTACTGGCCTGTCTGGCTCCTCATTGTTGAATTAATTCAGAATTTAATGATATGCTCAAGGGATTCAACTGGGACAGTGTGTGGGACTGAGGAAAACAGAAAGAAATCAGAGGGTGAACATTTTTCCAGCAGGAGGTTTAAGACATCCTAGGAGGTCTTAGGAGGAGGTAGGAGAAGATGCTCTGAGCATCAGGAAACAAAGAATCACAGAACCACGGAATCATGGAATGGTTTGGGTTGGGAGGAACCTTAAGGATCATCCAGTGCCACCCCCTGCCATGGGCAGGGACACCTTCCACCAGCCCAGGTTGCTCCAAGCCCCATCCAACCTGGCCTTGGACACTGCCAGGGATCCAGGGGCAGCCACAGCTTCTCTGGGCACCCTGTGCCAGGGCCTCCCCACCCTTGTACATCCGGAAGGACGAGAAACTGAGTTATTTAATTGCTCCTCATTTTCCAATCCCACTGCCTGTGCCCTGAGCGGAAAACAGGGGTTTCTGAGCAATCACTGCCAGATCCAAGTCCCATTTTCCTGCCTCTGTAATTACACTTTGGATGCTGCAGTTCCTGGTAGCTGCTGCTCTCTGTCCCATGCAAGTGTTACGAGGGGATGAGTCTCCAAGGCCCACTAGAGCCCTATTAAATGATATTGCTCCATCTTCCAACCTGTTGCTTAATTGAAGCCTCTTAAATTTTTACTGCCAAGTTGGCAGAAATTGCCATTTTCAGTGTGCTTTTCATCTCCTCTAACGTGCTGTGCCGGTGGCGTGGCCGGGAGCAGCTGTTTGGGGAAGAACCATTATCTGATCCCAGGCCTCCTGGGAGAGGTTTTGGGAGATGCTCTGAGATGCAGCTGTAAAAACCAGCCAGGAAAAGGGGAGCCAAAGGCAGAAGGAGTTTATCTTCCTCCATGGGTTCAACCCTTAAAAATGTCATTTCCATTGTGTCCATCCACGCCCTGGTGCCATGGGCTGGTGCAGGGGGATGGGGGGATGTTGCAGCCTCCCCACGCACAACACGAGGTCTGGAGAGGGTTGTCACAACACCAGGCTCACCCAAAAGAACCAGGAAAGCGGGAAAATTGAGGTGGATCCCCCCAAAGTGAGGAGCAGTGGGAACTGAAGGGCACTGCCCTACTCTGGGGGTCCTGCCCTCCCTTGGGACCCGACTGGAGGGTGAGGGCACAGCATGTCCTGTGCCAGCCTCTGCACAGCTCCCATTCATGAGCACACAAACCTTATTCATCAGTCTCAGCAATTGCCATGGAAACACGCCCCTGCATCCCAGAGCATCCCTGGCTCTGAGGCACAACAGGCCCATGGCTGAGACAGGGATTGTGGCCAGCTCACCCCATGAGAGATGGTGTGAAACCCCCAAAGCAGCAGCTCTGGGCTCACACCCCATGTGAAGCACCCCAGCTCCTTCCCCTTGGCCTTCAGACACAACACAGAGTGTAACCCAGGGAGTTTTCCACCCTCCTCCATCCAGACACTCTTGTTTTAATTGTGATCATCCATCATCCTGAGTCATTAAGGAGCTCAGTCCTGGCTCCCCCCAGACTTTAGTGGCAGATTTCAGAGAATCCCAGAACGATTTGGGTTGGAAGGGACACTAAAGCCCATCCAGTGCCACCCCCTGCCATGGGCAGGGACACCTTCCACCAGCCCAGGTTGCTCCAAGCCCCGTCCAACCTGGCCTTGGACACTTCCAGGGATCCAGGGGCAGCCACAGCTTCTCTGGGCACCCTGTGCCAGGGCCTCACTTTCCCCAGGGAAGAATTTCTTCCTAATATCCCACCCTAAACCTACTTCCTTTCAGTTCAAAGCCATTCCCCCTTGTCCTGTCACCACACACCCTTGTAAACAGTCTTTTCCCACTTTTCTTTAGGCTTCCTTCAGGTCCTGGAAAGCCACAATTAGGTCACCCTGAAATCTTTTCTTCTCCAGGCTGAACAATCCCAATTCTCTCAGTCAGAAAACATCTCCCCTCGGCCACGAGTCCACAGCAAACGAACAGCTTGGCCTATAAAACCCAACCACCACATTTTCTGGAGAAACCTCCTGCTGGCATTGCCTTTTGCAGGATTGCTTCTCCTGACTCAGCACTCCCAGCCCAGACACGTGGAAAGTCCCTCTCAGGATGCTCTTAGTGCAACTCAGCACAACATCGTTCCTGCATTAATGATGCAGCTCCCAAAATTGGGAGATGTGTCTTCAGAGTGTCTCTCTGTAGGAATGAAGAGGGCTCAGCCACTGCAGAAGGAGGAGAAAAGCTGATTTGGCTCCTTTTTTTTTTTTCCAGACTGACAGCTAATTTTAGAGGGAGATTTAATGAGATCACACACCATCCCAGCCCCAGAGCTGGCTTTGACAAGGGGTTTTTGGAAAGCTCTCGGGTATAAAGAGCCAGGATTTATCACCCTGCTACCAAGATGCAAAGCCCTTGCCTGTGCTAAGCAGCTGCACACCTGGAAAGGCAGGAAATCAGGAAGCAAAGCCCAGAAAATACTCTTATTTCCAGCCTGGGATGGGGATGGAAAGAGTAGATTTAAGCATGGCCACAAGGAATAGTCAGAAATAAAGCCACAAACCTCTAACCCAGCCATGAATAACCCCCTACACCTTAAAGCCTGTCTGACACACAGCTCCCACCACCACACCAGGCAGGTCTGCCCAATTCCACACCTGTCTTTTCCTTGCTGGAAACTGTGCTTGTAACTACCAGAGGCTGCTCTGAGCTGGGAGATGTGAAATCACCTTCTCTTTATCTTTATTTCTGTTCTTTTCCAGCTGGAGGATCATTTCTTTTATGTTTCATGGTGTAAAACACACGTTTTAGGACCCCAATAACTGGCTGCACTTGGTCCCCAGGGTGATGTTCGTGGGCTTTTCCATCTTTTGCTCCAGCTTTTTGAAGGAGCAGCACGTGCCTGTCCCAGATGCTGAGATTTAGAAGGGAAAACCAGATTAAAACAGGGGTTTGAATAAAAGATGTGCACTGAGGGCTTCAGAAGGTGGGTGATTACCCTGAGGGGTGATTAGAGGAGATAGTTTATGGTTGTAATTAAGTTAAAAAATGACTTTATGGAGAGGAGGGATTAGGGTAGGCAGCAATGCCTGGGGAGCTGAATGTGAAGATCCCTCCAGGTCTCCTGGGGAAAGGCTTTGGAGCCCTCAGTACAATTAAAGCAGTTCCAGAACTCCTGGCTCCAAGCAGGAACGTGCCCTTCCCTCTCCCAGCATCAAAACTCTGGCAGAACCTGCAGAAGAAGGGACACACTCGAGCTAAAAGTGCCTCTAAATTGCTTTTCTTGTTATCTTCTACATCCCCCCTGCCTGGAAGGAGGGATTTGGGGAGGGATGGGTTTTTTCCCCTCTCAGCTTTTGTCCTCCTGATAAGAATTCTAATTTTTTTAGTAGAAATAACAAACTAGTTCATGCTGGCAGTGGGGTGGGGAAGATTTACAGCAGCTGTCTTAAAGCCTCCAGCATTTACCCGATTTCTCTCTTAACACAAAGTCTGTGAGATCCTTCCTGCAGGCTCCAGCTCCCAAATCTTGCTGAAACCAGGATGTTTAAGGAAGACAAATCTTTCCAATTACTGCTGGAACTGCCAGGTGGGTTTGACTCGAGGAGCTGCTGCCAAACTCTCTGAGCATCAGGAGACTGCACAGCCCCACAAACACCCTGCCCAGCCCCAGCATCTCCACTCTTGTTCTCTCTCCAGGAGATAAAGGGTCTCACAGAGGGGCTGCTGGTTCTGCTGGAGCTGTTTGTCACAGCTAAAAAATGCTCTCATGCCAAGGATGGAATGCAAGATCCCAGTGGAATTCTCTGCTCCAACAATGATTTCCTCCGTCACCTTCATCAACTCACTTGTCACCCCTGGGTAACCCAGTGCCTGCAAACTGCCTGCCAGCTTCTGGTGTGGGAAGAGCTACACCTGGCAGTTTTAGGGAATTTAGGGAATTTTATCTGGCCTTAATCCCAGGGCTGGGATACCCAGAACACCCCACTCTGCACTGAGCACACCCACAGCACCTCCAGGCACAGCGATGACCCAGCACAGGCATTCCCTGGCTGCTTTGGGAGGAGGTGACCAGGATGCCAGAGGAGATGGATAAGGCTTTCAATGCCTGGTAATTCCTGCCAGCAGTTCTGGTGCTAATTAATCATTATTCCACCCTTCCAGGTCCTTTACTTCACAGTTTGCCCCATGGAAGCAATGCCAAAGGCTGCTGGGTCCCCTGGGGCAGCTCCCCCTCTAAAGCCAGGTGAGGACCCTGGGGATGCATGGAAGGGCTTGTGCCAAGGGAATGGCTGGGAAAAATGCCCACAATGGGTTTTCCAACCCATTTCTGCTTTGGATTCCAGCAGCTGCTGCCTCAGCCCCCAAAGAACTCTTTGCCTTGCTGTGACTCAGGTGTTACACTCCCAAACAGAGCCCTCAGTGGTAACAAAGCTGCTCATTTCCTCCAGACTTCTCACCAGATCTACAAATCCACAATTCTCAGCTTTAACTGAGAAGTTTCCACCTGGCACTCGCCCACCTGGAGCCCAAACCACCCTGATCTCCTGGATGATTACACACAAGTGAGGTGTAGAGAAGAGGAGCAGAGCTGCATCCAGGAACTGCGGCACCTCCAGGTGTGTTCTGGTACCTGGTGGCCACGGAGAGAGGCCTGAATGATAAATCTGGTGGTTCACCTGCACCTTGCCTTGCTCTGATCTGGAGGGAACAACTGCAGCCCTGATCCCCAGGGGGGTTTAATCAGAGCAAACCCTCCAACAGCTCGTGTTCACTTCCCTCCACTTGATTTACGTCTCATTTGAGGGTGGATGCAGGAGCAGGGAGGAAAACGAGGGAGGCAATGAGGCAGGAGGGCAGGAATGGAAGCACTGGGGGGAAAACCTATTCCACTGGCCAGCTTCCCATATGCCTGATGAGGATTTGGGTTCAATGCTGCTACGTCACATCACATCCATCACCACCACACTGATGTGTCAGCGCTGGGACTCCGGGAGGGTGATGCATCCTGAGCCACGAGCAGCCCAGCCCAGCTGGTCATAAATAACGTGGCTGTTTCCATGTCACCTGAAAGGATTTCATGCTGCTCCACGTTATGAAACACTTTCCTCTTTTCTCTTTTTGTATCTCCTTGTGGGGTGAGAGCTTTCTGGCAAAGAGCTCGGCAGGTTGGACGGGACCCAACACACGGAGCGGCTGCCACGGCTCAGCTACAAGGCAGGGAAATTACAGGGGATAAAGTCCCTTCTGGGGCTGCCATGACAAGTAATGCTGGAAAAGCTGCCCTCATCCCAACCAATTTTTGAAGCAAAGCACAAAAGCAGCTGTTCACGATGAAGATGCCTCTCAAAGGGCATCAGTGCACAGCAACGACTTCTCTTACAGACCCACTGCGAGGATCTTGGTGTGGAATGAAATTCAGGACTTACCCTTTGCTCCTGGGTGGCCACAAAGGTCTGGAATCCAGGGGCCACCCCAAAGCCCAGCTCCTGGACGAAGGGTGGTTCGGACTGGCTGTGGATCTGGACTTTGACTCCAGCCTCGAACGTTGTCTCCTCTGGAAGAAGAGGAAGAAGAAGGGGGGAGGTTAACGGGTTGTGGTGGGTGGGACAGTTTCCACCTCCATGGAAAATGATTTCTGGTAAATCCATGATGCTCTAGAGCAGGAGATGAGCAGCTGGGAATGCTTCACCTGGATCATCAGCCTTCTGGGTATGGAGGAAGCAAAGCCAGCAGCAGGGTTTGCTGTGAGCAGAGCACACCTGGGCCTGAGCCCAAATCACCTCTGCTGCCAGTTGGGACCAAGAACATCTCCATGTTCCTGGTCCTTACATGCTGCTTATCCCAAGGCTCGCATGCCCTGAACACTCAGGGTTTCTCCAGCTTGGTCTGAATTTGTAAACTAGAGAAAACAGGAGGTGACATCTCATTCTGAGCTGGTATTTGGTTGTAGGACATATTCTCATATCACTAAATCAAATAAACTCCTCCTTCCCCCAAACAGTGACATTCCTGCTCTCCAGAAGGTCCCCAATGCTGAGAGCAGGGGTGCAGCCTGTCTCTGCTGCCTCATCCCTCACACAGCCTGAGGCCACTTGGGAGATAATGAAGATAATGTAGGTCATTAAATAACCTACAAAATGTGCTAAATCCAAAGGAGCTGCAGCTGCTCCAAGCTGGACAAAGCCTTTTGCAGCACTTGGGCTCAGACACATCAGAGTTCCAGGTGAGGGGAGGTTTAAACATCCCAAATCTACACTGACCAGTGACTCCAGGTCAGTCCCCCTCTTCCACTAGAGCTAAAACCAGCATGAGAGAGACATTCTGACACAGAATTAGTGGGGTGCAAATCAGCCCTGAGTGTGATACATGAGCACTGTGGGCTCCTCTGACCACACAGGCATCTCCACACAGCTGGGGCACGTAACCCTCCTCCCTTCAGTGCTGCTGCTACGGACTCACATCCCAACAAACCTGAGGGAACATAAGGGGGAGCCTGATTTGCAAAGGAAGTTGTTAATGATGCATAATTTGCCTAAAACTGAGTTACCCACCCCGTGAATCCACGCTGAGGGCCAGCAATGCCACCTCCACACCTAAAGAGCTGCCGTTTAAGGATGAATCATTCTTTACTTTCTTACTATTCCTTGGTGTTTTGCTACTATTTTAAATTCAATTTTTAGCAGCACTGTATTAAATCCTAAAGGCCTGGCAGACACTGGCACCAAGGAATCACAACCATGGAGCTCCTACAAAGACATGCAGGACACAAGAGCAGAAGACACCAGACCAGGGGATGACAGAGGGGAGAATAAGGTGGATGACATGAGGTTTCCAGATTTCAGGAACTCATCACTTGAGAGGATGTCACTCTGCTGCCTCAGTCAGGCAGCAAAGGGATTTGCCTTCTTCTCCCAAGAGAATCTTCCCCATAGGATCACAGAAGCACAGGATGGTTTAGGTTGGAAGGGACCTCAGAGATCACCCCATTCCCAATCCCCTGCCATGGGCAGGGACACCTTCCACCAGCCCAGGTTGCTCCAAGCCCCATCCAACCCGGCCTGGGACACTTCCAGGGATCCAGGGACAGCCACAGCTTCTCTGGGCACCCTGTGCCAGGGCCTCCCCACCCTCAAAGCCAACAATTCCTTCCCAGTATCCCATGTAAATGGACCCTGCTCATCTGGGAGCTTCCAAGGCAAAGGAAGTCAGAGACTGCAAAGGTAGGAATGGGCTCAGGTCTGGATTTGTCAGGCTGACCATGAGCACCCCCAGTGCTCAGATCTCCCTCCCTTGCAGCCCCCTCACCTCAGCTTGGCAAAGTCACAGCCAAGTGTTGATCCAGGATGGTTGGACCAGAGACCTCTGGAGACTCCTGGGCAGACATGCTGCTGTCACCTTCACCCCCTCCTGAGCAAACAGCCCTCCCTGCCAGCCACAAACCACACATTTCTTCAGCCTTTGGGAACAAACAACATTTTAAAAGCCCCACTTTGTTGGCCCCACAGAACTTCCCAGTCTACACCCACAGGGACGTGTCCAAGAGCAGCATCTCCACGTCTCTGTTTGACCTCAGCAGGAGCAGCTGGAGCAGGTCATTGATCCTGAACCTTTTTAAGCTCAGCTTTTCTATCATCTAAGGAGCAGGAAAACAATGGGAAGGTAAACAGGATTGATTGAATCAGTTACTCCCTGGGTCTTGCAAATCCCTGTGAGATTCTGGGATGCCAGTGAGCTCCCCATGTGCTTGGTCAGGCTCAGCTCCAACCAGCTGCTGCTGGGCTTTCAACCAGTCAGAGAGTTATTGATCTGCAAGGCTGCTCCTGGACACACACTCCCACTGACCAGTGACTCTGGTGCCCACACTCATCCTGCCCATGCCCAAACCCATCACATCTGGATGGCACTGCAGCACGTCTCCCTGGAGCCCACCTTTGCCAGTTTTGGCTTTTCCCTACACTAAAGCCTCCCAAAGCAGGATGGGCATTGACCATCCTTCTCTTGGCCTCCACTTCTGCTCCAGACCCCACGACCATGACCCGAATCCCTCCCCACCACTTTTCCACGATGGGAAGCAGCACAACCCTGTGACTGGGACCCCCCTGTGACTGGGACCACCCCCATGCCCAACACCTGCCCTGCCTGTTCCTTGCTCAGGTCTTGGCCTTCCCTCCTTCCAAGGGATGGATGTTGGCACATCCAAGCTCCCTCACTCTCTGCCCCTGCCTTTGCCACCCCAAGAAAGGTCCCTTTTGAGGGTTTCCTCCCTGCCAACCCCTCCCAGTGCTGCCCCTCCAAAACTCCCCTGCCCTGAGGGTCCAGGCCACCTTTCCCCAAAATCTTTGGTGATGCAGAACATCCCCATCCAACCTCATCTTTGCTCAGCATCTCCCTGGGCTCTGCAGCTGCCCAAGCCCTCGGGGGGAGCTCAGACCAGAATGGGCTCAAACCCTCTCCCGAGCACCCCCAGCTCATCCAACTTCAATTCCAATCCTGTTATTCCCCACTCCTACCAATCCCACCCATCTCCATCGCCTTGCCCGGTGTTGATCCACTTCCAGCACTTGGGAGGAGATTCCATATGCTCCCCTCAGTAATTACCTGACAAGTGGGATGAGAAAGCTCCAATTTAATCTCATTTGTTGGGCAACGGGAATTGTTTTGTAGCAACGTTTTCCATCCAAACTTGTTCTGCCCGTTTCTGCACCTGCCCTGGCTCTGTTCATCTCTGACTTAATTCCATGAATTCCCCATGACCAGCTGCTATTCCCCATGACCTGGACCATGTGTCCAGGTCCATCCATCTCAACCAAACAAAATCCAACCCACAGGTAACCCAGAAAAGACTTAAAAGCAACAGGGTTTGTAATTTTGAAGAGGAAATCCTGGAGTGGAGCCAGTTGTACCCAAGGGAAGGGGAGGGGAAGGCATTTTCTACACCACAGAAGAAACTCAGGGTTTCAAACACACAGTTATTAGTTTTCATCAGTGATAATAACAAGGAGAACAAAACAAACAGCTTTCTTTTTCCAGAAGAGCTGCCAAAACCCAGGCAGAATTCATTGTTTTTCCTGCATGAAACACAGGAGAGGATGAAACTATAGACATGAAACTGGCTTTGAAAAACTGCTGCTTCCCCTAAAAACTTCATTTTCTACAAAATAGCTGCTTTCCACTAAGACAGAAAAATGAAAAGCCCATTGATGAAATCTGCCCAGCCCAGGACTCACCAGCTGCACCAAAAATGTTTCCAAGCTCTGGGCTGGGGCTGAGGAGCATTAATGGGGGTGAAATATTTGCTGGAAGTGTAAGAAAAGGAAGGTCTCACAGGACCCAGAAGCACAAGCAAGTCTGATTTGGGTGTCTTTAGCTCCTAAACAAACATCCCTGTGCAGAGCAAACCCAAAAAGGCTCAGTGGCAAACCCTGCCTGTCACCCTGAGCCTGGTTTTAGCATCGTTCTGAACGGCTCCTCCTGCAGCCCTGGGGCTGAGCAGCACCCCATGCTGCCACTGCTGTTTCCTCCAGCCCATTTCTTGTAATCACACATCAACGTGGCAAAAACCAACCCTGAAACTCCTTTGATTGGCTCGGATGGCAGAGAAACTAAAAATAAATTCCAATCACTCAGGGCCTGGTTTGTACCTTAAGAGTTTTTAACCTAATTTTGTGGCGGTGGGAAGCCCAACCACAGCCCTTCATTCATCTCCAGCCCCACTCCTCAGAGCCTCTAAATTCATTTAGTCCATCCCAGGTTGGGAAGAGAGCAAAAGCTCCTCGATGACTGCACTTTTCAATACATTAACACCCGTTACTGTGCATAGGGCAGCGTTTCCCAACAAATCCTGAGCTGCTCTTTTCAACTGAAGGATTAGAGCAGCGTTAATTAAATTGGGGATTAATTCAGCATCTGCTTCAAACTGGCTGCAGAGTATTATATGGTGCAGAAAGCTCAGTTTCTATTCCTGGTGGCTTTCCATGACTTTTGTCAGGGTTTTCTGCTTGGAGCATCCCTTGAAAAATCTTAACAAAGCTCCAGCTGCCTGTGCACTCGGGTGCAGGAGGCAAAGTTCATCTGTGAACATGCAAGAAGCTACAATTAAAATCAGAAGTGCTGCCAAAGGCACAGAGCTTCGCTCTCCCCCTGCCTTGTTATGTCCAAAAGGATCCACTTCTCCCTGGCAATTAACATCTGAAACTCTTCTTGGCACTCATTTATTGGGAAATGAAGATACAACCTGAGCCATGGGTTGTTTCTAGCTGGAGTTGTCTCCCCCCAGCTCTGCTGGTGGCACTGGCAGCTCCATGGAAGATGGTCCTGCTTGGAGAAAGGCAAAGCAGGTGCCACGTGGCTCCATCTGAGTAAGGTAGATGGTATTTTCTCTGCTGATTCACATTATGACTGGGTTAACCTGAAGGTTTATTACAGGTAATGAACCTTCTCATGCAAAGAGCTGGGAAGTTGGGGTTCTCCCCTCTCCTGCTGCCCTTGGCCTCAGTTTCCCCACCTGTAAAAGGGGAGCAAAGTCCTGCTGGACTCATTGGGCTGCAAGAGTCACTGGGGCCTCTTCCACACCCTGCAAAGTGCACTCAGCCCCCCCCAGGTGCCCAGACAGGGGACAGTGCCCTCAAGGGGCTCAGGCAGCACCAAGTGCCACATCTGGAGGGAAACACAGCTGTTCATGCCTGTGCCAGCTCCATCAATCCATGAAGGGTCTGGTGAGACCCCTGTTCCTTGGTTCCCTCAGGAAGGAAGGCCCCCGGAGCAGGAGGTTGCTGTGACAGCACAGACGTGCCCAGGAGATGCTGTGAGAGGTTCAACTGTGGTTTTACAGCCTCCTTGGCTCAGTATTGTCATGGAAACAACAGCAGCAGAGCCAGAGCTCCCCCACTTCCCCCCTCCAGCCCCCCAAGGAGGGCTGGAATTCCTGGAGCACCCCGAGATGAGTGGGCAAACCTCCCCGTTCCCACCAACCCAGGGACTCCCAAAATCCCTCCCATTCATCTCAGCACAGGGAACTGGCTGTGTGTCCTCAGATAACCCCCCAGGGCCTGTGCCTGGAGCTCAGCACCCCCTGAGCACGCTGGGCTCATCACACCAGTGAGCAGCCGGGACCTGCAGGGAGCAGAGGATGCACCTTGTGGTCCCAGGTGTGGGGGGGACTCAGCTGCTCCTTCAGCCCCACTGGATCAGTGCAGAAACCTTAAACAAACCCCCAACACTCACATTTTTCTGAGGTAAAGATTTACAGATGGGGGGGGGCAAAAAATCAAATTGCCATGGAAACGTTGCTGCGAGAAAGCAGGACCTGCACGGCTACGTGGGGAGTTAGGAAGAAACCAGTTTAACACCAGCAAAACCAGTTTCACTCCCCTGTGTGTGCTCTCATTCCCATGGGAGGGGTGTGTTTTACTTCACTTAAAGTTGCCTGGTAACGGGGTGAAGTGAAGCTGAAATGAGACTGTTCCCAAGGGCCTTTGGGACGTTTGATCCCAGTCGAGGTGAAGCAGCTTTCCCAGTGGAAACCAGTCGCTCCAGATTTGTCCTGGCAGGGTGTTCCTGTTCCAGGCTGTGCTCTGGGAGCAGCCAGAGACAAGGAATTTCCTCCATGGATGGAAACGAGATGTTTGCCACTGGAGTTTCCCCATGGATGGAAATGAGATGTTTGCCACTGGAGTTTCCCCATGGATGGCAATGAAATGTCTGCCACTGGAGTTTCCTCATGGATGGCAATGAAATGTCTGCCACTGGAGTTTCCCCATGGATAGAAATGAGATGTCTGCCACTGGAGTTTCCCCATGGATAGAAATGAGATGTTTGCCACTGGAGTTTCCCCATGGATAGAAATGAGATGTTTGCCACTGGAGTTTCCCCATGGATGGCAATGAAATGTCTGCCACTGGCTCTGGCAGCTGCCAGGGTGCTGTGGTGATGTGTCCCCCTCGGATACAGCAGGAAGGGCAGTCCCAGTGGGGCTGTGCAGGGTGTGTGTGAGCCCAGCCCAGCTGCTCAGCTGTATTTTAGGGAACAAATTTAACCTGCAAAAAGGAGGCTCAGGGGGAATCTTCTGGCTCTGCCTCTGACAGGAGGTGGGAGCTGGGAGGGGTCGGGCTCTGCTCCCAGGAACAAGGGACAGGAGGAGAGGGAACGGCCTCAGGCTGTGCCAGGGGAGGGTCAGGTTGGACATCAGGGGAAATTTCTTCACTGAAAGGGTTGTGAAACCCTGGAACAGGATGCTCAGGGAAGTGGGGTCACCGTTCCTGGAAAACACGTGTGGAGGTGGGAGCTGAGGACACGGTTCAGTGGTGAACACAGTGGTGCTGAATTAGAAGTTGGATCTGATGATCTCAGAGGGCTTTTCCAGCCTTAATGATTCCACAATTATAAGTTAAACATACAAAAGTCACCAGGAGAGGGTGGCCAGGGGAGTAGGGATCCCTTCACGGCCTCATCCATCTGGGCAAGCTCTGGAGGGTCCAGCTGGCCCTGAGTACGTGGCAGGGCCAGTGCTGGCCCGAGGGAACGGGGACAAGCTGATGTTGGAGAAGAGTCCCCCTCACAGAAGAGGGGGGAACCTCCCTGGTGGTTTCCAGGCAGGTGTGTATGGCACTTGGGGTGGGGGTGACAGGGTGGAAAATCCTATAACCCACAGGTTATAGAGAGAGGGTGACAGAGACCACCCAGCCCCTGAATCCTGAGGACAGGTCCCTCACCCATGTCCCCTTTGTGCTGGGACCCCAAAGGCAGGACAGCACCTCCGAGCTGTTCCCCTTTCCAACCTCTGAGTGCGCCAAGGAATGTTGGGTCTTGTGGATGCTGTGGTGACAGCCCTGGGGTCCCTGCTGCTGACAGCACCCACACAGGCTCCAGGCAAGGCCTGTGCCCAGCTCTGGACACTTAAATTTACTTCCAGGCTTCTCCTGAGTGACTCATCCCATCCCAGGGAGATGCTACAGCAAGAGGAGTCACGGCCAAGGTGTTGTGATTTCCCTCCACTGAGTCAAAGCAACTCCTTCATCTCCTCAAGCAGCTACAAGAGGATCAGATAAACACACCTGAGACCCAGTGGGAAATTCAGGCATTCCCTTCCCAGAGGCAAGGAAACAATCCAGGTATCCAGCCTCTCTCTCCCCAAACCCTTCACCATGGCTGCTTCAGGGTACAACCAGCAACAGGGGCTTCATCTTCCACTGGTCCTCGGAATAATCAGTGTGGGGAAAATGAGGGGAGAGAATTGTTTCCTGCTGGACCAACTGCTCTCTCTCAGAGGTGGGAAATGATCTGAGATATCCCAAACATCACCCAAGGACAAGGTCACCTGCAGAAGGTTGTCCAAGGCTGGACAACCACAGAGATGTGGCTCCAGCACATCAGTGACTTCTCAAGGCTGCAGGAGGCTTTGATGGGGATGGAGAGCGGATGAAGAGCAGCACAAAAGCCCTGTGTGACAAACTCCTCTGCAGCAACTCATGTTGGTGTGAGAGGTTAAAGATTTATTTTGGGAAAACAAACTCAAAAGCCCCAGACCTGAAAGAGTTATCAGCAGGAAAGGCCACCAGCTTGTGCTGAAGACAAGCGAGGCCGTGGAGAATCAATCCTTCCTCTTTATCTCCTGGGATACAGTCAGGCTGTTTCAGAGGGTTCCTTTTTCCCTTTTTTCTTTAATGAAAGAATACTTTGGAAACCTCAAGTCCTCTTATCTGAAAAGCACAGACAGCCCAGCTCTGGGGGCTGCAGCAGGAGCAGGGAGGGCTCCTTCCCCACCTCAGCTGCCTCCCCAAGGGGATGGGAGCACTGATGTCACCCAGCTGTCACCACGAAATGACACCTCATTTGTTATTTCTGTGCTTCAGAGAGAAGGGAATGGCACAAAGAGAGAAGGGAAAATGCCTTTTGCCAGCAGAGCCTGCAAGAGGGACACTGAAAGAGGGATTTGGGAAGGGCAGGAGATGGACCTGGTGTCCTCCTCTCTCTTCCTATGGCCCAAAGGCTGGAAAACCCACAACAAAATCTCTGCTGTGTCATCCCATGGGATGAGGGCACAGAGCTGATGGTTCATTTGGCACCACTGGAATTCAACCACTGTGTGATCAAGGTCAGGTTGGATGGGGCTTGGAGCCACCTGGGCTAGTGGAAAGTGTCCCTGCCCATGGCATGGAATGAGATGGGCTTTAAGGTCCCTTCCAACTCAAACCATTCCATGATTCTATGATTCCTCCAGTGTAAACTGGGATAATACACACAGGATACAACCCCCAAACCACAAACTAACCCTCCTGGATGTAAAGCAACACCTACACCAGTCTGGGCCCCAAAGCTTCCCTACAGCAACTCGACACTTCATCTCCCACTTAGCATTTATTTGGGTCTCCTCCACTTCATCCTTGGGTCCTGGGGATGGAGGAGGCAGGAGATGGGACATGACCAAGCTCCTAGAGCACAAACACAAGCCTGGAGTGGAGATTTCTCCTGCTCCCTCCCTCCCAAGCTCTGATCCATTACTCACCAAGGAACAGAAGGTGTTATAACAAACTACATTAAGCATATCTGCTATTTTTAGTTAAGCATATTGCATTTGCATACTAAATCTGAGGGGCCATATGTCTGAATGTATATTATTAAAAAGCTTCTTACATAATACACGGGGCAGGAGAAAGCAGCAGGACTCCAGGGCTGGAAAAGAGGTTTTACTGGCCAGCCAGAAGCCAGCAAATAAATATTTCAGCTCCTTGCTTCTCTCCTATTAAGATTAAGCTTTAATCATTAAAGTGAGGGAACAAGTGTCTCGTAACCTGCTTTGCTGGAGGGGTCACACCAGGGCAGGGCTGCTCCTGCCATGTTATGTAGAGGATATAGAAGATAAACTCCCTTCCCACCTCAGCATCCTCTGGGAACCACGTGTGGCAGCGGGAGGGAGGACAGCCAGAAAATCAGGAGCCACCCCGGGATCTCCTCCATCCCTGGGAGCTGCTGCCAGAAGTACAGAGGGTGGAAGGAAGAGATATTCCCTCCGGAGGGGACGAACATTCCCGGCATCCAGAGCCGGGGGTGCCAACCCCCTCCCCCCCTGGCCACCCATCTGCCAGCTTTCTCTTCAGCAAGCTGCTGCCACCACAGGGACAGGAATGGCTCAAAATAAATAAAAATAAGGGAGGACAGGTTTTAAAGGCACAGAAGCAGCTCCTGCCCAGCCCTCTTCCCTCCAGGAGCCGCCGCTTCTCCCAGAACATCCTGAAATATTTAACGGTGGAAGAGCTGCTGCTAATTTTGGCTGGTAGCTGGAAGCTGGTTTTCCAGGGTCAAGGATGGGTCCTGGCACTGCTGCTGCCCCTTTTGGGTGGGTGGATGGAGGGATGGATGGATGAATGGATGGACAGAGGGTACCGGGTTGCCTCGGAAGCTGAGTCCAAGTGTCCAGCCAGCTTTTGGTATTGATGAAAAGGGAGATCATGGATTCACAGCTCTGGGAAAACTTGGACTAACATGGAACAACCAGATGGGAAAGGAAATAGGCTGAGCAGCCACATTTGAGGGAAAGTTGGAACCTGGAGATAAAAAGGTCAAGTATCTCAACCACACTAAAATCACTGCCTAAGAGGCAGCTAAGAGAGCAGTTGCTTGGAACTGGGAAAATGGAGCAGCAAAACCTGCAAAGTGTCTAAAGGGTTAAAGATAAGGAGTGAGTGGAGCAGGTCAGAGTATAATCACAGAATCATGGAAAGGTTTGGGTTGGAAGGGACCCTAAAGCTCACCCAGCTCGAACTCCCTGCCATGGGCAAGACACCTCCCACTAGATCAGGTTCCTCAGAACTCCACCCAACCCTGAGCACTCCCAGGGCTGGGGCAGCCACAGCTTCTCTGGGAGGTGCCATCTCTGGCTACCTGGTAGAGGAGTCAGCAGGACACAGCTTCTCAAACTGCAGGTCCAAAGAGGTGCCAAGGAGATCTTCCAGCTCCGAGCACTGATGGCTCCCAGGGAGCCCCTCTGTATCCTGACACCTCTCTGAGAATGTGGGGCCCATGGGAAGGCATGACAGTCTCAAAGTGGGGCAGAAGAAGATGGTGGGTCACCATTCCAGGTGGTGATCCCATCCCCATCCTGTCCTCTGGTGAGAGCCTCCATGGGACTGCACAGTTCCATGCAGGTCATGGTGCTGAGCTGGGCCATGTCCAGCTCCTTTGCAGGGTCTGTGCCTCATTTTCCACCCCAGGTGATGCTGCAGAGCTCACACTGGTCCAGGAGCACTGGCACATAACCAGGATTAGCTGCCTGGACCTTCATCCTGCAAGGACAAGGTTTCCCTCTCAAGCCAAGCTCGTGTTTCCCCACCTCCCCACCCACTCCACCGAGTAACAACCTCTCACAGCTATTTGTTCTCTCGTGGTCATGTCCCAGGAGGCTGGAGCACAAATCCATGCAGCAAGATCTGCTTCCAGAGTCCAGCTCTGGTCCCTTTTGCTTCTGAAAGGCCAAGCCTGGCTGGAAAAGCTTTGGAGAGAGGGTCCAATTAACTAAAATCACTGCTGGTGCAAGGACATGTGAAGACAGACAGGGAGGTTGCACCACTTGGAGAAGCTTTGACTCCCTGCCCTGCCTGAGCTGCTCTGACAGCTGTGGTTGTGTGGATTTAATTCACATCACCCATAAATGTCAGTGTTTGCAGTGATGTAATTGCAAAACACTCGGTGAACTCAGCAACTCAGTAAACACTTATTTTAATGGAAAGGACACGCCACAGACGTGGTTTGGGATCACAAGGCACCATGGAAGAGCTGCTCTGTTAGAGAGGGGAAAACAACCCAAGTCCTTTAGGCAGATCAGGAAATGCTTCTGCTCATGTGTTTCCCTCAAAGTGTTGTCCAGTAAGGGCCAAAACACACCTGAAATCAACAGGTGACTTTTCTGGAAGTGGGGGAAATAGTGGGAAAAAACCATTAAGAAACCCCACAGCCCTGCTGGGACTCGGGATAAGGGGGGTAAGTCCTGGTCCTGAATCAAAAGCAAGGCTTCCTCAGCTGGGATGCAGGAGACTTTAGAGAGATTTTAGGTTTTTTCATCCATTCTCACAAGAAGTTTCACTTCTTCCACATTTCCCTAGAAAACTCTCCACCCAGTCATTTTTACCCCCAGCAGCCAAATGGATTTTAGGCCTTAACAGAGAAGAAAAACTAAAAGTTTTTCTTTTGGAAGGGAGTGGAGAATTTCCTGTTGCACATTTGTTGGCTCCTTTCTCACACCCTCTTTTAGAGCCATTTGTCAGGATCAGGGTTACCAAGGCAGGGAGAGCAAGGACACAGGACATGATGCTCCCCCAGGGTCCCTTCTGCTCTTCCAGTCTCAATATCCAACCCAGAGACCTTCAAAGGTGATTTCCCCACCCCAACATCTGCACACCAACACCAAACCCTTTTTCACAGAATCCCAGAGTGGGTTGGGTTGGGAGAGACCTTAAATCCCATCCTGTCCCACCCTCTACCATGGGCAGGGACACCTTCCACCAGCCCAGGGTGCTCCAAGCCCCGTCCAACCTGGCCTTGGACACTTCCAGGGATCCAGGGGCAGCCACAGCTTCTCTGGTGATCTGATCCAACCCCTGTGTGATGAGCAGGGACATCTTCCACCTCAGCAGGTTGCTCAGAGCCCCGTCCATGTTCAGCTCTGCCCAAGGTGGAAGGAGCCCTCTGGAAACCTCCACAGGTTCCAGCTGCAGTTACAGGATGGAGAAGGACTTATGAAGGTGCCAAGGCTGCATCTCCCCACTCCTACCTGCCCTCAAAGATCTGCACTGTTACATTTTACAGACCCCAACCTCAACCCCAAGCAAAGATTTGGCCTCTGGAACCCTCAGCTTTTGCCTTGCTACTTCCAGAGGGTCCTTGAGCCCATGGGAGCCACTCAGCATCCTCAGGGTGACAATCCTGGGATCACAGATGACTCCTGCATGTCAACATCCCACCCTGGGGCAGCAAAAGGAACAGATCCAGCACCCAAACCTTGGTCCACTCCTGTCCCAGCCCATCCCTGCTCCCCTGGGATGGAACCAGGAGCCAGGGACACAAATGTTCTTGCTTTTTATGAGTTTGCAGCTTTCATGAGTTCCAGCAGCAACTCAAATCACAGCAAAAAGGTTTAATTATTTGGTTTATAATTGAAACATTTACAGGAGCCCTTGTAACACCACACAAACAACCCCGTGAGGCCTTTCCTGCTGTTACACAAATAAATATCTGCTCTGAAGGGCAGATGAGGCACTGGAGATGAATCCTTCCTGGCTCCTGGGATGGGGTAGAACAAACTGCTGGGTAATGGGAAAATGTGCCAGTTTTCCCCTTGGGAACACGCTCAGATGGGAGCTGGGAGTGGGAGAAATGCATCTCAGTCAGGACATCACAGAAATGAACAGGGGGGTTGCCATTTTTCCCCCCAGGAACATCCCTCATGATGTGGCTTCACCACAAAGCTGCTCCAACCTCAGCCTGGAATTAGAAGGACTCACATCCCTGTGACCTGCAGGTCCTGGAGGGAGAAGTGGGTGAAGTGGTGGAGAGAGTGGAACACTCTGGGAGAGGGAGGAACAAACTGGGACTATCAGGAGTGGACTCGGGCTTTGTGGTAGGTGCTGAAGTGTCACAAATAAATGAGGGTGGGGAGGGTGTTGGATATGGAAAACACCATCACTGGTGTGATGCAGCATGGAGGGAAAATGGGATCCTTCCCTGAAGGTGAGACTTCCAAGGGAGCTGAAGGTCTCCTGGCCTTTGTGATCAGAGGTGACCAGATAACAGGGAAAAGCAGAGCATGAATTCTCTGCAGGAGGAAATGGCCTCTAATTGTGACAGGGGGAAAATTTCTTCCTGGAAGGGGTTGTCCAGCGCTGGCACAGCTGCCCAGGGCAGGGGTGGAGTCCCCATCCCTGGAGGGATTTAAAAGCCACTTGGGGACAGGGGTCAGTGTGGCCTTGGCAGTGCTGGGGATGGTTGGACTCAATGATCTCAGAGGTTTTTTCCAACCTGAACAATTCCTTGATCCTGTGACTCTGTGCTACTTTTGACCTTTCCCCATAAAGACAAGGACAGGTCCCTCCAGCTCCCAGCACGTTTTGGGATGAACCAACAGCACAAACCTCTTTCACATCCCCACTCCCAACCACACCTGGCTGGCTTTCCTCACACCAACCTTCCACCAGCAGAAAAGAGACCTTTCTGTACAAAAACACCTGAAAGAAGGCAATGGCAACCACTTCCCTTCCCTCCCCTGCTGCTCACTCTCCAAAACATCCGAGGAACTCCACCGTGGAGTATCATTTGTCACTCGGCCAAGCGCTGCAGATGGCACTTCCTTCTCTTCAGCTTTACAAGCCTCTCCTTAAATAGTAGTAGTGGAAGTAATAACCACAACAAAAATATTAAAATCCATCAACAAAACACAGGCACAGCCCTTTTGCTGCAGCTCCCGGGGTGTTTGGTGGCCTCGGTGGTGGCACAGAGCCAAGAACAACCCGAGACAGCCCTGAAACGCTTGGGTTTCTGCCCAGGGAGTGGTGGCTCTGCTGTAAAACAGCTCAGTTTTTATTGCTCTGTGGGTTTGTGATCTCACTGTGCTGTCACAGGGCAGGAGAGACCCCCAGCCCCGGCCACAGCCACGACCTGGCACATCTCACTTGGCCAACACATGAGAAGGGAGTGGAAACACGGCCTGGAGAGAAGAAGGAAGGTGCCAATGTGGCAGCAGGTCACCAGTGGCATCACCCACACATCACCCTGCAGGGCCAGCTCCTGACAGGGTCCCCATGGGTGCCAAGGGACCTGTATCAGCCCTAGTGAGGCCACCAAACCCAACCTCCCACCCCAGGCCAATCCCAGCCTCCTACAATGGACCCAACCTGTCCATGAAGCCTCCAGTGAAGATGAGCTTCCTTCAGTCCACTACAGGCTCCAGGGACAACATGTGGAGCATGTGGGCTTCCCCACCACCCAAACCCATTCATCCTTCACCTCCCCACCATGGCTTGTCCCTCCCCTTCCCCAAAGCTGTCAGGGTTTTCCCTTCAGCCCCCTAAAGCAGACAGTTGACTCCTTCCCCAATTCACCCACCTCAAGGGAAGCCCTGCACTGCTGCAGATAACCCCAGGCAGCAGAAGACCTCAGGTGGCCACAGGTGCCACCACAGTGCCATCACAACAGTGGGAGCTCTGGCAACAGCAGCTTTTTTCTCCCTTTGCACCTCCCCTCCACACACCTCAGAAATACCACGGCACAAACACTCTGCTCCTGGGCTGACAAGAGGAGCTCTTGACTCCTTCCTGAACTCCTTTTAACCTCCAGAAAAGCTGAATAATTCATCACAGCTCTTTTTTCCCCTCCCCCTGCTCTTCTGCTCTGCTGGCACAGTCTTTACCTGCTCTCCAGCCACCCAGAAGCTGCTCTGGATGCTCTTTGCCACCTGTGATTCCTCTGAGCCCTTTGTGAGGAGGCACAGCCCAACCAGAGCCAGCTGTGCTCCTCCAGAGAGATGCTCAACACTGCCTGGTGGCTGTCTTGTCTTGTAAACAAGCCAGGAAAGAGCCATAACAATGAAAATTTGGTGGTGCTGCCTGGTGATGAAATGAGATGAAACAAGGAACAGCAACTCCTACATGTTGCCAGGGCACTGGGGCGCCTCGATTGCTTCTCAAAGTTCTGCATTATCTCATGAAAGACATATTTTACTTGCTCTGTATCTCAGGAAAGACAGATTGTTTGTTCCTACAGAGCAGGTTATTTCTTCCTTCAGAGCTGGTCAAAGCAATGATGTTTATAAGAGAAGACTGCCAGGCTCTACTCATGTCACTCAGCACAAGTTGAACGCTTGCAGAGCACCTACAGGGTGGGAAAACCTTTCCAAAATCATTCTCAGCACAAGAACTACAACAACTGGTCTTAGGAAGCACTTGGGAGGTCTCAAGCACAGACTGGAGTTCGTGTTACTGGGGGCTGGACAGAGTCAGCACAAAACAATGATCCCTGAGCCAAAGGGATTGATACAATCAAATTTAATTAGCTCTTGCAAAAGACTTTCATCTCCAAAGACCTTTGCAGCCACGGGGTCTCCTGGTACCTCCCTGAGGTTGATTCACACACACTGAGATCTCCATCTTCCAGCAGGGAAACCAAGACACTCAGGGAAGGGTCATGGCCAGAGAGGGGGGGGAAAGACCTGGATTATTATCCCAAAACTCCATCGGTGACATTGAGAGCTCACTCCCACTGCTCAGAAAAGACAGAGACAAACCCCTGATGTTTGTAAAGAGCTCCACAGCTCCTGGGGCTGCAAAGGGTGCAGGGAGCAGCTCCCAACTCTTATGAGCTCAGTGTGAGCCCCCCCTGGCCACAGTGTTGGTCAGGACAGGCTTTTTCCCTGTTTTTCCCCTATGACCCCACGTATTCCTGCTATTTTGAGTGCTCAGATTCCGGCTGTGGGCATTTAAGTTGACACCCCAGCCACAAAGACTCCAGTGAAAGCTGCAGCATGAAATGCATATTTAATTTGAAAGCTCTGTGGCATCATTTGTAACATGAATCCATCCACTGGAGTTGTCTTATCTCTGCTTTGCCAGATTTCCCAAAACCAGCTTTGAGGTTGTATTCCTTCAGTTTTGCCTTAAACAAACATTTCCCGAATTTGGGGCTTTTATTTCATTTTAAAGGAAAACGTTTTGCAGCATGGACACCCCACAAAGGATTTTCCCCCATTTTTGATGTGTGTTTAGAGGCTTTAGTTCAACAGCATTTTGGGAGTGGGGAGGTCTGGCTGTGCTGCTCACACCAGGCCCACAGAGGATTGGCCTTGTGGGCACAGAGCTCACACACCTTCTCCACAGGGAGCATTCACAGCCCAGAAACCAACCTGGGTGTCCTGGGTGGAATCTCCAGCACGTCAGGGGAGGGATTCTCCCCCTCTGTCCCGCTCAGGTGAGANGTTCACAGCCCAGAAACCAACCTCTCATTGGCACTTGAGGAATGAGGCCCCATCCCTGGAAGTGTCCAAGGCCAGGTTGGACGGGGCTTGGAGCAACCTGGGCTGGTGGAAGGTGTCCCTGCCCATGGCAGGGGTGGCACTGGGTGGGCTTTAAAGTCCCTTCCTAAAAAATCTGGGATTCTCAAGGAGGAGCACAGGAACAAGAGCAGTTCCTCCATCCACATTTTCCCAGCACACACGTGTCCATACAGGGACTGGGTGCCAGGACAGGAGGGGATGAGACACCTTCAGCAAACAAGCACTGCCATTTTCTTCTACTTTTTTTTTCAAATTCTGGATGTTTAGTGGCCAAAGCAGCATAACCTGGAGGTAGAGAACACTGCAGGATGTGCTGATTGCACTGGGATAGGCTGAAGCACAGTCCTTAGATGAGCCCACAGCCACAAGCTCAGCGTGGAGCTCATCCTGGGGACCAGAGGGGCTGATGGACAAGTACTGGGAGGCCACCTCAGCACTGCCTGCTGAGGAAATCCACTGCAAAAACCCCACAGGCTTCAGGCTTGTGTTGGTTCACCAGCTGCCACAGCTGTGGATGGCTAAAAAATCATGTCTTTCTGGCTCAGAAAATCTGAGAGCATAAAGACCAAATGAACATTCCCTCTCTTTACTAAAACCAAGCAATCATTTGATTTTAACACTTGTTAAAACTCCCCCCTTCACCAAGTCCTTTCACTCCCAAGCTGTGCTGGATGGACCATCAATCCTTGAGGCAACCTGAGCCTGGAGCAGCCCCTGAAAACTCCCTGGGCACATGGGAACAGCTCCATCACAAAAGCAGAAAAAACAGCTTTATCAACACCTGCCTGGGGTCTCTCCAGCTCCACAACAACATCCAGAGGCCCTGGAGAGCAATTCCCTCCAAACAGGAGTCTGTTGGTTGTGTGACAGCCTTAATGACACAGCCCAGCCCCAAAAACCCAGGTAACCTTTGAGCTGCTCCTCCAGTGGTGCTATTGATGAGTGTGCTCAGGCAAACAGAATTCATTTTTAGTGGCAGCCCAATGTTGTGGAGGCTCCAGCTGTCAGGGGGTGGTGGAAGGTGGAAACAACGTTGACCTTTTCTCCCTAGGAAACCTGGCTAATTGAGGGAATTCTTGCTCTCATTAGGAACAGGTCCAAGGAACAGCACATTTTACACCTCCCTTTAGGTGACACCAAGCAGCCTCCTAAAGGTCAAGCTGCTGTTGAGGAGTTGAGCCAAGATCAGAACTTCCTACCCCAAAAAAACACCCGAGTCCTCCCAGCCTGGGCCCCTCTGTGCTCTTCATGCTCGAGGCAGCTTTCTGGGCACCATTTATCTCTTGGCACATTTGTGTCTTCAGAAGGATAACTCTACATTTTTCACTGGGGTTTCGGGGGGGTTTCTACTCCTTTCCTAATTATTGCTGCCTGGTAATGCCAAAATTCCACATAAGTCACAGAGGCAGGATGGATTTGGATTCCCTTTCGGAACAGAGACACCACACTACTGTGCTGGGCCAAAATGAATTCTGATTTCCCTTTTTAATCTTTTCTCTTTAAAAATGGATGCTTAACCACTCAAATACATAAAGATTCAAAATAAACTCGAGGCAATTTTTACAAACTATGTGATTAGTTGCACAAAAATCTTCTAATTAATCTTCCCAGAACTACTAAAGTTGGAATCTGGGGATGTTTCTTACCACACTGTGCAGGTATAAATTTTGCCTTTATAGACTTTGCTTATCTTGAAACATGACCCAGCACACAAGCCACTGCTTCCAGTTACAGCAGCAGGAATTCAGGACAGGAATTCAGAACAGGAATTCAGGACAGCACATACCCCTGTCCTGTTCTTCTTGCCTTAAATAAAACCCAGTAAGTTTTGGGTTTGTTAAGGAAGATAAACTGAGGCAGGATCATACCTCAAATCCAAGGAAATCTTTAAAGTCTGTCATATTCTACAAATGAATCCTTCCTGGCTCACAGAACCAGTCTGCATTTTCCCAGTGCTGCACTGGCTGTGGCTCGTGGTGGAATCTCCCAGCTCGGATTTAAGTGAAGGCAGATTTATGCACAGAAAACTCTCCTGCATTTTGCAGAAAGGAGATAATTGGACTCTCTGAGTTGGATGTCACGCAACAAATTACTGTCCCTGTTCAATCTTCACTGCTTTGATGGGCTCTCTGTGCAGAGGGAATGTCACATCTGTGGCACCGAGGGGGCTCTGAACTCATCGATCACCACCTGCAGCTCCACGAGCGGCTTTGCTGAGGGACACGTCAGGTTTGGGCTTTGTGGCTCTCTTGATTTATACTCAGATTTCGATTTGGGGCCTTTCTGGACTCTACACTGCTGGAAAAATTGAAATTCAAGGCCAGGTGAGGTTCATGTCTCTGCTCTGGCTGGATGGGAGACACTGTGGTGGGTGGGAGAGGAGGTGGGTGGGGGTGGCCACCACCCACATCACAACTGAGGAGGGGTGGCCACAGAACATCAATAGATGATGAGAGGTGCCCAAAGCACATCACCAACTGCCAGGGATGCCCATCACCCACATCACCAAATGACAAGAGACACCCTCAGCACATCACCAGCTGATGAGGGACAACCACCACCCACATCATCACCAACTGGTGAAGGAAGCCCAAAACACACCAATAAATGGCAAGAGATGCTCTCAGCACATCACCAAATGATGAGGGATGGCCAAGCACACCACCCACTCATGAGAGATGCCCACATCACCAGCTGATGAGGGATGACCACAGCACAGCACGAAGAGATGAGAGGTGCCCTCAGCACATCACCATCTATGAGGGATGGTCATCACCCACATCACCAACTGTGAGGGATGGTCATCACCCACATCTCCAACTGTGAGGGATGGTCATCACCCACATCTCCAACTGTGAGGGATGGTCATCACCCACATCTCCATCTGTGAGGGATGGTCATCACCCACATCTCCAACTGTGAGGGATGGTCATCACCCACATCTCCAACTGTCAGGGATGGTCATCACCCACATCACCAAACGCCAAGAGATGCCCACAGCACATCACCAAAGGATGAGGAATGTCCTCAGCACAAACCCAAATGACAAGGGATGCCCTCAGCCCATCACCAAAACCATGCAACTGGTCTGGAGCCAACAGCCAGCGATGCCCCACACAAGACATTGCACTGCCACACACTCCAAGGACCAGGACTCAAGCCACAGGGAAGATGCTGGTGTGTCTTATCCATCATTCCAGAATAAAAGATCAGCTGGAGCTCATCAGGAGGGAAAGCTGTTAATGCCTGACCCTGGCATGATGCTTCTGGAATCCCAGAGGACACTGACCCAGGTGTCCCCCATCTCCCTCCAGCTCCCCAGATCCCAGATGTGGTTTGCAGGTGGATTCAGCACCATTCTCTGCATCTCAAACCATCCTGTATTCTTATGGTGAATAATAAAAGCCTTTTTGGTGTTTTCTCCTCCCAGAGGAAGCAGCTTTTACAGGGACACACGGGGTTTTTAATCAGCTGGGAAATGCTCTGGGCTCAAAAGAGCTGGAGACAGCAAGTTACTCCCTCACAGACACCTTGCCTTGCCTTCCTTCTGGGTTTGTTTCTTTTTTTCCTTCCCTTTTATATCTTAATTGATCATGAAATTAAGAACCAGCCCTTCCAAGGCAAACAAGAGTTTCAGCTGCAGAAAAGCTGCCCCCAGGCAGCTGTGGCTGCAGCAGGAGGGTTCTGCTCCCACCACCCCCAGGATGGGATGGGATGGGAATTGCAAAAGCCCTGGGAAGCCCTGGAGCCAGCACAAAGCACAGGGACTTCCTGGGAGTGTGTTCCTGCTTGGAAACGTGCTCAGGGCTCTGCATAAACGTGTGGATGGGGTCTCCATTGCCCACCATTCCTGCTGCTCTCCATCACTCTTCCATTCCCAGGCCATGTCCTACTTGTTTTATATTTACAGGTGAGTTTTCTGTTAATTATAATTATTCCACAAGCTGGGAAAGAAGCAGAGGCACAAACCTGTGTCTTTTTTCCCCAAACTCTGCTGAATGCCTGCAGGTGATTCCCTGGAGTGTAAATCCAAAACACCCCCTGGGATCACACCAGGAGCTCGGGGGGTTCTCAGCCATGACCTGGGGTAGCCCAGGCTGCTTCTCCACTTCAGTTCAGACCTTTTGTAAAGCAAAAAGAGGCCTGGATTCATGAAGAGCCACCACTAATCATATTAAAATGCACAAGTAACCGACAGTGAGTGTTTGTGCCTCAAACAGCTGGAAAACCAACTGCTCCAGGGGTTGGGCTCATTAATGCACCAAGCACAGAGGCTGCACAGCTGGAGAGCAACTGCTGGGGCTGGGGGGGGCTTTGGGGAAAGGGGGGACATCTGACCCCTGAGCTAAATCAGCTGTGTCTCCTTGCTGGCAAATCCTTGCAGGGAGATGCTGGATGCAGGAGGAACAGCTCCATCTCGGCAGCACAAGATGCTGTTCAGAGCTGTTTTGCCTGGCACGAAATCCCGGAGGGCAGGGAAAAAACATAAATCAAAGAAACCATGGAAACGCTCCCAATTTGTGCCTGAACCAGTAAACTTCTACAAGATGAGTCTTCAGGGCTGGCAGCTTTGGCCTCCAGGCACCTGTCCTTGCCTGGCATCATCCAGGCCTTCTCCAAACCCTCTGCAGGATCCCAAAAATCATCAGGGCTTTTGGCAGTGATGAGGAGGAGCAGCCCAGTCCCAAGCCAAAACCACCGTGGTGGTGCTGGTTGTAAGGAGGGAATGTGGCTGATTTGTGCTGTAAATCCCTCTGAACCCATGCCTGGAGCATCCCAAACTTTGGGCAGGTCCTGGTGGCCTTTTCTTCACCAAGAAGTGCCCACCAGAGACACCTTCTCTAAAACATGACCCACCCAAGCTGCAGGGCAGTGAAGCAAAGCAAGACTTGTCCCAGTGTTGGTGTGGTGTCCCAGGGACATCCCTGCTCTCCAAACATCCCAATGGGAGCTGGTCCCCAGGAAGATGGTGCTGGAAAAAGGTCAGGGCTGGCTGGGAAGTACTAATTGTCACAGCAAGGGCATCACTATAATTCTTCCCCCTCCCCCTGCTCTGGAGACCCAAAAAGCCCTTCCCAGAACAACCAGCACCCACAAACAAATCCCAGGTACTTGGATACAACATAAGGGCTCAGGTGGAGACCCCAGTTCAAGAGTAGATGCCACTAATTAAATTTATTTAAATGCTATTTAGAAATGGGAAAAGATCAGCAGAAATAGGGTGGTTTGAGGAGGACTAAAAGCAGCAACGTGGAAATTCAGAGCCACCAAAACCACTGGCACCTCTGGCTAATCTGGACTGATGCTACAGATGTGGGGCAGCTCCCCTGGTGATGCCCAGAGGGAGGGGGAGCACCCAGGGCCTTGGGCATGGCACAGGGTGGTCCCTGAGCTCCCACCACACAACATTTCCCTCTACCCAACCCACAATCCCTGTGGGAGGGGTTTCCTTGGGCCACTAACAGGTGGTTTTCCCTTGTAGCCAATATTTGATGGCAGGACCTGAAGCTGCTGGAACAATTCCAGAGGAGGCCACGGAGCTGCTCCAAGGGCTGGAGCCCCTCAGCTCTGGAGCCAGGCTGGGAGAGCTGGAGGGGTTCACCTGGAGAAGAGAAGGCTCCAGGGAGACCTGAGAGCCCCTTGCAGGGCCTGAAGGGGCTCCAGGAGAGCTGGAGAGGGACTGGGGACAAGGGATGGAGGGACAGGACACAGGGAATGGCTTCCCAGTGCCAGAGGGCAGAGTTAGATGGGAGATTGGGAATGAATTGTTGGCTGGGAGGGTGGGGAGGCCCTGGCACAGGGTGCCCAGAGAAGCTGTGGCTGCCCCTGGATCCCTGGAAGTGTCCAAGGCCAGGTTGGATGGGGCTTGGAGCAACCTGGGCTGGTGGAAGGTGTCCCTGCCCATGGCAGGGGGTGGGAATGGGTGATTTTTAAGGCCCCTTCAAAGCCAAAAATTCAATGGGTTGGGTGAGAAGCAAATGGGTTTGGGATCTCCCTCTGCCTGACCTGGATCAAAACACTCACAGCCTGTGTTTTTATTGAGATAAATAACAGCAGTCCATAATAGTCTGGGATTGCCTTCTAAGTGGATTGAAGCTCCAGCTTTATGGATTTCATCCTTCTCCTTATGGCCATTTTACAGCATGTTTCCCCTCCCCCTTTTTTATTCATTTTGTTATTTGATTAATTCCTATAAAATGTTCACCTTTATCAACAATTCCTGATACAAACACAGAACCCTTCACTTTATTTCTTATTTCCAGCCCTGTAGCCCAGTGATTTCCAGTTTCCTGGGCTCCTGTACCAGGTCACTGGATAATTCCTTGGGCCACTCCAGAAAGGTCACCCAGAAGTGTCTTCCCTTTCCAATCAAATCAGTCCCTGCTATAAATTAGAGGGGTTTTTACTGTATCTGATTGCATTTCTGCCTCTTTTCCTCCCAAGGTCAATAAAACAAACACCCTCAGCAGCCCCACAGCTCCCTGGTGCCTCATCCTGTGAGACAAAGATGTGAACCTGGAAAATTTGGGAGACTCTGTGCCATATGTGCAGGTTCCACCTACACTCCGAGTCTGTGCTTTGTTGTTTCCTCCTCTGTTACTGGAAGGAGTTTTCCCTGGTATCATTTTTTTTTCCATCCTGTAAGATTTCTAAGGTTTTTGGTTTGTTTGCATCGTGATTTCCACCTGGAATATCCCAGAATCCCAGGATGGTTTGGGTTGGAAGGGACCTTAAAGCCCATCCAGTGCCACCTCCTGCCATGGGCAGGGACACCTTCCACCAGCCCAGGTTGCTCCAAGCCCTGTCCAACCTGGCCTTGGACACTTCCAGATTTAAACTTGGAATAGATCAGCTTTCTTCCAGGAATATCAAAGGTTTTCTTCAAAGCACAAAAGTGATGTGAAGATTTCAACCACCATTATTTCCCCAACTCTTTCCACGGTTGGGAAGCTCACAGTTAAAATAAAATGCGAGAAAATTTCAATTCTAAAAGTGCAAAATTTCCAAAGCTGCAGATTTCTGCCTCTTTTCCTTTGCATCATCACTTTTTTTTTCCACACCCCTCATGATTTTGACAGCCCTGACACAATATTTTTGCACACCCAAGGATGGCAAGGCTGCCTGATGCCCTGACATCCACACACAGCCAAATTCCCCTTTCCTTTGCACTTGGAAATCCAGACTGAAGCTGTCTGTGTGCCCTGGCTCTTCCAAAATTAGGCTGCACAGACATTTCACATGTTCAAACAACGGCTTTGCACGTGAAGACGCTCAAGCAAACGGAATATTTTCCTCTTAACAAGTAATTTGTCAGACAAGATATTTCAGCTTCCCAAGATATCAATAGATACTCAGTTAAGGACTTTCTAGGGTGACAATCCACTTCATTCTGTTTGCCCAGTCAGTGATAATTAAATCTCTTCTGGCATAACAAACCATATGCCAACGTGACACGGAGGCAGCAGCTCCAGGAGCAGCCCCATCCCAAGCTCCAAACCAATTATTTTCCTTCTTTGCTTCTTATTTGCATTGCAAAGAACCATTTCAAAAAGCAAGCTGAGATCCTGAGGCAGCAGCTGAAGGAGGATTTGGGGAGTCAACACCTCAACTCTTTTCATGAGGGGCCGTGAAGGAAAAGGTGGTTTTGTGGTATCTCCAAATCCAGAGGAAAACCAAAGCAGCCTCAGGATCAAATACAGGATCAGATGCTGCTGTTTGAACTTGGTGCTGATAAAAATCATTCCTGGAGCCAAAGGATCCACGGCTGCTCTGTGCCCACAGGGTCTGAGGGGTCTGGGTGAGGGAGGAAAGGCCCTATGGGGTGTCCTGGTCATGGGTGGGATGGAGAGGAAGCACCTGGAGGGTTCTTTGGGTTGGTGTTTTCTCTGGGACAGATCCCTGCAGGAAGCACAAGCCAAGGGCAGCACCATGGACCAGAGAAACAAATGTTATTCCACGTGAAAACCCCCCTGTGGTGATGAGGTTGGTCCACCTTTAATGTGAAGCCCTAATGGGGTGCAACAGCAGGTCAGAGACAGCAGCTGGGTGGGGACAGCCCCAGAAAGCTCTGGGAAAACTTGGACTAACATGGGACAACCAGCTGGAAAAGGAAAGGGGTTGAGCAGCCACATTTGAGGGGAAGTTGGGAACTGCAGGATAAAAACAGTCAGGTGACTCAACCACCCAAAAATCATTGTCTAAGAGGCAGCTGAAAAAGCAGTTGCTGAGCCCAGGATGGGAAAATGGAGCAGCAAAACCAGTCTGTGAAACATCTAAAGAGTTAAAGGAGTGAATGGAGCAGGTCAGGTTTTAATCATGGAATGCTTTGGGTTGGAAGGAACCTTGAAGACCATCCAATGCCACCCCTGCCATGGGCAGGGACACCTTCCACCAGCCCAGGTGGCTCCAAGCCCCGTCCAACCTGGCCTTGGACACTTCCAGGGATCCAGGGGCAGCCACAGCTTCTCTGAGTAACCTGTGCCAGGGCCTCCCCACCCTCACAGATAATGGAGCAAATGACTCACTGGGAATTAAAAACTCAACTCCTTCCACCCTGGAGGTTCCCCAGGGCTGGACCTCCCCATGCCCACCTGCCTCTGGCACTGCCAATGCCAAGATCCCATCCCACATCCACCTTCATCCCCCTCCACAGCCAGGGTTGGAATTCCCTCCTGAGAGCTCCGTGCCCTTGGCAAAGCCTTTCCCTAGAAAGCCAAGTTTGGGCAGTTCCAGTGGCAGCAGCTGAGGAGATTTAATTCCAAACACATTTACATTATTATGCAAATATTTGGAAATAATCAACTCCTTCACTTACCTGCTAAGAGCTAAGAGTTTCCATGGGAACAGCAACTATTAACCACTATAGTTAATATTTTGGATTCTGGTGGTGTCCAGAGAGCTCCATGAAGATTGAAGACATCTTGTACAAGGCACTGTACAAACGTGGGAGATGAAATGTCTTTTGTTGAAAGGCAAAGATTAATGTTCTACAGGCTTCAAAGTCAAGTACCAGCTCTACCTGAGCCTGTAAGAACATGGCCAAGTTTCCTTGTAACGAGTCCAAGAGCTTCCCCTACACCACTTAACCAATCAAGGCCCTGCTTCCATAGTTTTGCCTTGAATCCTGTAAAATTTTGTATTTAAGTCGACACTCCACTGCAATCCAATCCCAAAATACCAACCCAGCTCTAGGGAGGTGAGAATCCCTCCCTGTGCCTTTAATCCTTAGCTTAGTACAAATTTAAGTGTCATATGTATGAGATTAGCAGGGGTGAGGTCATGGGGGGCAGGACATCGTCAGGGGCACCTCAAAAATCAACAGAACCTTGTTCCCTCCCACATGGGCTCAGAAGCCAAGTCTGGACTCAAAAAGACCCTGAAGGCCACAAGATTTTTGACCAAATTGAAGGCACTTAGGGTTGTTTTTTCCCCCACCTCAGGTTTGAAGCCCACAGCCATGGACAGGTCTCCTTTTGCCACAGGCAGGGCTTGGAAGTTGTCTGAAGGGAGCAACCAGAGCAGCAGCTGCCATCCCACCTGGCCCCTAGACAACAGTGATGCTCCCAGATGTGGAGGTACCAGACTGGAAACCTCCTCCCATGAGACTTGGTTGATCCTCCTCCCTCATTGTTTTCCCTCCTAATTCATTTCTTCACTTGTTTTTATTGCTTCTTTTTTGCCTCTCGTGTAACGAGGGTCTGATTTACCCACCTAAGACTGATCCACCTTTCCCAAAATCACAGGGGCAGGAAAGCACAGCTCTAAAGGCAGCACATTTCTGGGTGGGTTCCTCCTAAAGATTCTCCAGAAGGCAGCTCCCAGGGCTGTGGAGAACCTTCCTCTCCTTGGAGAACCTCAGAGGGGTCCAATAAAAACCTCTGCTCTGGAGCCAGGCTGGGAGAGCTGGGGGGGGGTCACCTGGAGAAGAGAAGGATCCAGGGAGACCTGAGAGCCCCTTGCAGGGCCTAAAGGGGCTCCAGGAGAGCTGGAGAGGGACTGGGGACAAGGGATGGAGAGACAGGACACAGGGAATGGCTTCCCACTGCCAGAGGGCAGGGAGAGATGGGAGATTGGGAAGGAATTATTGGCTGGGAGGGGGGGGAGGCCCTGGCACAGGGTGCCCAGAGAAGCTGTGGCTGCCCCTGGATCCCTGGAAGTGTCCAAGGCCAGGTTGGACAGGGCTTGGAGCAACCTGGGCTGGTGGAAGGTGTCCCTGCCCATGGCAGGGGTGGCACTCATGGTCTGTAAATTCCCTTCCAACTCAAACCAGTTTGTGATTCACGACCCCAAAACCCAAGGAGGTTGAAGACACAGAGCTCCAGGGTTGTCTGTCCACTCCTGGGACACCCCTGAGCCAGCAGTGAGGTGGTTTCCAGCCCCCACGAGCCCCCCCAGGGCAGCCTGTGAGCAAGAAAACATCAGAGGTGATGCTCTTCATCTTCCCCCTCTGCACTGGGAACCTGTTTTGCCTGTAGAAGGACAAGACTTCAAAGCAAGGCCCCAGAAATGATGATTCCAAATGAGGGTTTCCTCCCCCTCCCCTGGGCCAGCTCAGGCTGACTTTGAGCTCGAGCTACGAACAGGAAGGCAAAGCTCCTGCTCTAAAAGCCTGAGCAAGTTGAACTGAGTGACAGGGAAGCTGTTTGAATTGCAAGAGTCAAACACCACACAAACAAATGTTAAGTTTTGAATGACTCCAACCAGCTCTGTGCTGCTGAGCTGGAGTTTGAAAGGTGCTTGAGGGGCCTCATCTGTACAGGGTGACAGAGAAACGGTGACACAAGACCTTAAGTGATATTTACTCCTCTCCTTTTCCTGATACCAAAAATAAACACAACCTCCTCCTGAACAAGTCTCACCACAAAGCTCTGCCTCGAGCTTGCCAGACAAATAGTGGCTGGCAATTTTTCCAGTGGTTTCTCCTTTTTTTTTGGATGCTTTGTTTCAAATGTCACCGTGTCTTCGTGACAACCGCAGCTGCCACTGCCGAGGAGCTGATAAAGGTTTGCCCTGAACGGGTGGCTTTGGTGGCACGTGTCACCCTGGGTTCACTGAAAAAACTGGCACCAATTCTGCCAGCAATTCCCACTGTGGCACCTGGGTTGGGATGGTGGGATAGCCCAAAGCTCCAGCCTTCCTGGGCAGCACCTCCTGTGCCAGGACCAGAGGGCTGCAGTGCAGCACTCAGAAGATGCTCAACTCAATTGATTCCATCCATCCCAAAATGCTCCCAGTCCAATGAGCCCAGTCCTTGACCCATCCAAGCAGCACTAACCCAGCAAAGACAACTGTCAGGGCAACAAATGTTCCCAAATTCCAAGGAAGAGGAAAACAGAGCACCTGGAGGTCCATCTTGAACCCAGCCTCCAAAAAACACTTTTCCAAGGAAGAGGGACGTCCTGGAGCCTCTGAAGGAGACACCACACCTCCTGTCACCCAAAAATGCCCATCCTTGTCCCAGGACAGGTGATGACACTCCTGTTTGGCATCCCAAACGTTGGTGCCAAGACACCCAAGTCCAGCACTCCTGGATGAGCTGAAATACAGCACTGCTGGTCCCAACGGGCACCCACAGACACCAGGAAGAAAAACAACTCATCTCTGTACAGACTGAGCTCCTCTTGCTTTCAACAGCTGCTTTAGACACTGGGTGGGATGGGATGGGAAAGTCTTTCCAAAAAAAATCACCAGAGGAAAAAGGTGGTCTTACCTGTCTCTCCCCAGATTGGCAAATATTCATCCTGCTGGATGTCCAGCATGATTTCCAGTCCGTTGCCTGTCCCACCCTTCACCGTGGTGAGCAGAGGCCGCCCCTCTTCTCCTGAGTTAAACATGTAGCATTTGCCATATCTTGTAAACACCTGTGGGAAGAGAAAAAGGAGATGTTATTTCCCAAATTTGCTGAACACCTGCAAGGAGAGAAGAGAGAAATGACATAATTATTTCCCATATAATCAACCCCTAGGTTGAGCGGGGGCAGAGGGATGGGAAACAGCCACAGCTTGGAGGGAAATACCCACAGATAAATCCATCCTGGTTTAATCACTCAGTGCTTTGTGTTCTCCTTCCAGATAATAAAAGATGGAAGACAGGAAGGGAAAAACTGTTTTAGAGCAAAGAACAAATGTCTTCAGCAGCTCACTGGAGTCAGATCATGTTAAATCTCTGAGAAACACGCTGTGTTTGGGCAAAAAATAACCCAATTCCCTGGGTTTGTGTGAGGCCACCACTGCTGCACATTCCTGCCTGCAGACACAGGAGGGGGATCATCCCAACAGGTGGAAACTTGAGCCCACACTCACTCCATGCTCATCCAGCTGCTGAAAATCAGCCCTGCAGGCCCAGCTCACAGCCATGTGAATGATCCTTGTGCTCTCCTGACACAAACAATACAATAATCCCTTAATTCCTCCCTCCCACTCCTTGACAAAGAATTAGAGTTTAAAACACTTGGGCAAATGAGGGAAGATCTCCTCCCTCAGGGCAGAGGGGACTCCTGGGAGTCTCCAACACCTGGCACCAGGTGTTCCCTGTGTCCCTTGGGGTGACAGTGGGGAGTTCTGGGCATCCCCAAATCTGGCACTAAGTGGGGTGACAGTGGGTGACCCCAAAATCTGGCACCAGGTGTTTGTGTCCTGTGGGGTGTTCTGAGGGTCCCCAAACTTGGCACCACCACTTTTGCTGCTCTTCAGTCTCATTTTGGTCTGTTCCTTGAAAGAAACCCTGGGCAAAACCCCAGGTGGGGGCTTCCAGGCCACCACTGGTGACATCCCTTTCCAAGTGGGGTGGACAGGGGTTTCCAAGAGGGGGACACACAGGTTTCCAAGTGGGGTGGATATGGATTTTCAAGTGAGGGAACACGGGTCCCCAAATGGTGGGGAAGCAGAGATGTGACATCTTTGATCATGGTGACAGCTCATGCTCAGCCTTCCTCCAGCTGGGAGAACATATGGAAAAGCAAAGATTAAACCACAGCAAGTCCCTCCTACACCTTGCAGTGCCAGAGCAGGGCACATCTACACAGGCAGAACTTCTTCCTATGACACAGGAGCACAAAAGAACCCCCACCACCACCATCACACGTGGTGGCTTCTCACAAATGACACGTGAGTCACCTGCAAGTCCTGGCTCCACAAAGCCCAGCTCATGAAACCAGTGAGCAACCAGCAAACACCAGTACTGGATATTCCCAGTCAGAAATCCCAGCTGATGTGGTTGCTGAGCTCATATGACCCCGAGATGAGTCATAAAACCAACCAGAAGCTGGAGCCATCAGCCATTTATTTCCCTCAAATATTGACACAGGTCTTCTAATCACAGCATCAGGGAGGCAGGTGAAATGAGAGAGACATGAAAGAACAGTCAAGTCTAAATATGAAGTGTTTGCAGGGGGGAAAAATGATGCCCTTTAAAAAAGATTTTATATCCAAATGAAAAATCTCATTTTAATACTTGATTGACCTATTAAACCATTGGAGCTGGAAAGATAAGCTGACCAGTGAGCCTGTGTTTGCAGCCAGGGCCCCCTAGATGGGTTTTCCCAGATAAGCTTTGAAGGCAGAAGTCAAAAATTTCTAATTGGGGGAGTTTCAAATACAGGAAGAAGAACTGGTGGATTAGTGGAAATCATGGGGAAACAGGAAAGCCTGAAATGAGAACAGGAAATGCTGGATAAGGATTTAGGAGCTGCTGTACTTGGTGTAGTCTTCAGTCAAATAAATCCAGGCAATTTTAGGGGCCCTTTTTTATATGGTCCTTTGCAGCTGTAAGAAGGGAAGGTTTGGGAAGGGAAGGTTTGGGAAGGTTTGGGAAGGGGTCAGTGTGCTCACTGCAGCTGGAGAACCTCCCTGGAAGCCCCTGAAGAAGCCCCCAAGCCCCTCTGCTGCCTCCTCCTCTCCAGTCCCAGCAGCCACCACCCCACTATGTACAACCTGCCCCACCCAGCAGGAGCTGCAGCTCCACCTCCCAAATCCCAGAAAACACTCCCAAATCCCAGAAAACACTCCCAAATCCATCCCACTCTCCTCTCACGGTGTGGAGTGAGCACCTTTCTGAGCATGGACTTGGTGTTTAAGCCCAGCTCAAGTCACAGCCACGAAGGCTCTGAGGAACAGCCTTGTTTTGGAGGGAATGGGGGCAGCCAGTGGGCACCAAGGAAAGCCCCCCAGGGTTTCTTTTCCTCCCCAGCACAGCTCCCATGGGATTCCTTGTGCCCCAAAACCTTTGCAGGCTCGTTCTACCCCCTCCACTGGGAGAAACCCTGGTGTCTGCATGGACAACCCCCACCAGACCACATTTAAATGCCATAAATATAAAGAGATGGAAGCCCCATTCCTTGCTGAGCTGTGAACAGTTGGGTTTGGCCCCAGCCCAACCCCAGCAGCAGAATATGGCACTGGACAAGCACAGGTACCTCTCTTGGGACCCTCAATCACAAGGATTTCCATCTTTCCTTAAAAAGCTAAAAAAGAGCATTTTTAAAGATTGCCAAGGATTTATTCCAACTCACATTAAACGGGGCTGTGGTGTTACAGAATCCCAGGATGGTTTG
>VYXB01004706.1:0-46593 GCA_013397135.1 Pachyramphus minor
ACTTTTCTAGTTTAAGGATTACAGATTTGTTTAGCACCAGTCTTCCTATGATATTTTATAATCTTAGCATTCCAAGGGTCATTTTTAAGTGTTATGTTTTACTCTTATTCGAATTTAAGTCTAAAGTCATCATGTACTGTACTTACAGAACCAGTTTTCTGTTTTTAATCCAACAACAGTCTGTTTTATCTTTTAAACTGTAAGTGTGAAAACTTCATCCATATTTAATGTTTCTCATAATTATATCTGTAATTACAACTATAAACCTTTCAACCCTTTCTGGTAACAGATTGTCTCTGATATCTATTAATTTTTTTTTATCACATTAAAAATAAGATAGGGCATGCTTACAGGACTCATGGCTTTAGAAATAGTATAAACACAAAGCTTAAGCTTTGGCAACATTCCATATTTTACATTTTAGCTTGGCAAACACAGATTTCACTAATCAAGAATTAGTAACTGAGGATAATATCAGACAGCATCTGCTAGGGATAATTATATTCAAATCAACAGGCCCATATAACTGAGGGCCTATCTTCCATTAATTTTTAATAAATCTTGAAATAGCAGGGAAATTCCAGAAGAATGCTAATGTGCCATTAATTTTTAAAGAACAAGCAGCAAAATTGGTTGGTCTGACATCCACCAAGACGAAAGAGTGACCTGATAAAAAGTCTAATTGGTAAAGAGTAAAGAAATATATAATAAATTTATTATTAATATAATAAATGGAAGGAAGAAGGGTTTTAGAGAAAATAATTCTCATCATAGTAACATGATTTTTATAAGATTGCAGATTTGTCTGATAAAACACACTTTGTAAAGCAATTCAGTCAGTAACATGACTAATTAAAAAGTTTGCACTGTATAATATCAATAAAGCACAAGCTAAATGGGCTGAAAATTGATTAATGGATATGTCAGAAAATACTTGTGAGTGAAATGATTATCATGATCTACCAGAATCAATGAGGGAAAAACATGTACAAAATCAAGAATAAGGATAGAAACGTAAATAACGATAAGGACAAGGCAGTCTGGCAAGTTAACAGAATCATTTGGTTACCTTGATCCTACAAACCAAAATGTGCTTTAATACAGCCAAATGCAAAGTTATAGCAGTAAGATCACTGAAAGCAGATCTTACAGCCTATGGCCTCTGGAATAAAAAGAGGATGGAAATATTATAGAATATAGATGCTACGTGAGAGTTTGAGATGAGGGGATATAACAAGGTATCCTCTAATATTTGTCCCAGTAACATCATGGCAAGAAAAAGCCAGTGCTTTCCTAGACTGTATACAGAAAGAAATAATGAATTAATGTTCCTTTCTGGGTGGCACTTATACAAATTATGATTAATATTCCATACATCGTTTTGATCCTATTTTAATATTTGAAAAATTGAGGGAATAATAGAAAAACATGAAAATGAGAACACTGGAGAACATGCTTTGCAGTAAAAGACCTAAAGAGCTAAATAATGTTAGTTTATTAAAAAGCATATTGAAAGGTGCTTCAATTTTTTTAAGTGGATTCACACAGAGAAAATACTAGGAATTAAGGTTCTGTGCAATCTAGCGTAAAAAAGTATAACAAGAATAGGAAGCCAACAGTTGAAGCCAGACAAATTAAGGTGATAAATTAGGAACATTTTTTAACAGCAAAACAGTTTTTGCTATAAACAAAAAGTTTCCATGCTTATGGTTGTTCTTCTGTAAACTAGTCAAGAATAGATACATATCTAGGAGACACATTGAAGGCAGACACAAGCTAAAAGGTTTCATAGAAGGGAAACAAAATGAAGTCTGATTAGATAACCCAATAGTTTCTTTTAACTCTAAATTCAAGGTATAGATACTGTAATATTTTACTACTGCTAATATATTGTCTTTCAGTATATTTGCCCTAAGTTACATAGATTTCCCACTTCTGTGCTGTGTTGCTTTGCAGACACTAACAGGGTCGTGCTCAGGATGGAGGGGGGCAGTTTGCTAAAGTTACCTCTTAACTGAACTACTACTTAGGAAATATGGTGATCAGTGTTTGGTTTTGGCAAAGTACTATGTAATGTAGTTGTTAACTGGGTGCTGTAAATTATTAAGAGGAATCAACTGCCCGAGCTTCTCCTTCCCAAAGTTTGGATTACTTAGATAAGGCATATTTATGTGTACATGCCACAGGCACATATTTAACAGAACAAGGAGCAACAAACTTGTCCTCCCTCTCCTTTTAACTTCTATGCCTGTTAGTGTCGGACCTACCTTGATTCCCATTGTGGTCCAGGATGACAGAGCCTCCAGCAGCTCAGCCACAGCTGCTGGGGGAGCTGGGAAGACAAGTGATGCTTGGCCTCTGACAACAGTAAAAAATGATCAACACACTGTGTTGATGCACTGGCCCTTGTCTCATGATCTTTCTATTTTTCAGTGTTACAGTCACCAACATAAAACAGTTTGAACCAAATCAAACCAGTTAAAATTTTTTCACCTATTCTACCAAATCATTACTGGACTGGTCTAAAAGGGAATCAGATCTGTTTCAGTCACAGCAGTGCCTAGATACTAATGGTACTACACATGTAATGCTTTGACTTCTTCCCTGTGACCCTCCATCCATGGTGGAAACCTGGCCTGACCAAATTAAAAGCTGAATATTCAGGGGACTGACAAGTCATCCACAGTGATCCTTTTAAGGAGTGTCAAAGCTAGCACAGGTAATGCTTTTGGAAGGCAAAGTCATAGGATTGACTGCAGTTGAACACTCGCTCAGGATCTGCAAAGAATACTGAAACACTAAGTGTCTAAATTGCATTAAAGAGCAGTTGGAGCAGCTGAATGTCAAAATCCCCGTTTCTTGGAGAGTCTCCATTTTTATGGGGTCTCTAGGCATTAGTATGAAATTTCTGCTGTTAGTATTTCTACTATCTCTACATAAGGCTAAAGTTTTAGGAGAGTGTTAGCTTGCCCTTTACAATAAGTCCTTAATTAATGAAAATAGTATATACCAACGAACATCAGATAATAAAAATAACAGCTGATGTACTTTCACTATAGTCGTCTTGCTTTCAAATATTTAGTTTTGCTATGGGCTGAGTTTATGTAACACCTTAATTTTGTATTTTCACAGAAATGTAACCTGGAATAATTTAGCTATCCCGGACACTCACTGTTCCAGAGAGCTAGAAGAAGGTTACCAGTGCCCACCAGGATTTAAATGCATGGACCTTGAAGATCTGGGACTAAGCAGGCAAGAGCTGGGCTACAGTGGCTTTAATGAGATAGGTCTGTCTTACTGGTAAAATCAATTTCAGTATCCATTTAAATATGTTTTTAAAGTGAATAGAACAGATAGTTCATGTCTGTGCTGAAAAGACATCAAGTGCAATCAGTATTCTGCTCAAGTAGAGTACATGCCAGAAAGAGAAGCTTGCTGTTTGCTTTGCAGTTACGACATATTTTTACATTGCCTGGGATCCCAGGATTTAAATAACTTTAAAGCAATGTCTTCATAAGGAGACAACTGTTGATTATGATCAGTATACAAATGTGATGACTAATTTCTGTGTTTTGTTTATGATTCATTTTAGACTATATAATTCATCCTGTTTGTCTAATTTTAGTAATAATTCCCATGGAAAAAAACCCCAAACCCAGAATTACTTTGATAATCATCTTGTTACTAAGAAGTGGAGTGAGAAAGTGGTATCGTGTATCTGTGCCAATCTTGATCCAGACTGTGTTAGTCAGAACGTCACCCAGAAAAATGATTGAGAGTCAGGAAGATTTTGCAATACAGGTGCAATTGGTGTTCTGTGAAAAATCCTGCAGAGTCACCAGGAGAATATGATCTCTGATAGATGCAATGTGTCATGCTATTCCCATGGGGAAATGAGTGTAGAACAAAAAATCAGGAAAGGTGGCAACGGCATGGGCAGCTGTGGCAAGATCCACATCCCTATGGAAAATATTCAGTTACTCTGTCAGAACATTTTGGTTATCTCACATTTATTTAACAGAAAACGGTCCAACAGGAGCCTGCAGCTGTAAATTTTTATTTCTGGGCAGATAGGGAAGAACCTTCAAAGGATAGAGCATACCCACAGGCTGCATTCCTTCTGATGCATCTCCTTGACATGGATAAGTGGGTTTTTTTCACTTTTCCTGGTCTGGGCTCCAGACTGTTATCTTGTCCCCAGCTGAATTTGAAGGTAGTCAAAAGGTTTAATGACTGAATGACTGCAATCCAAAATGGTTTTTTGAGAATTGAAAGCCTTAACAGCTGAAATTACTTCAGTTGATTCCCAGGTTGCTGAATATACAGAATGAGCCAGAGAGTTGTAAGAAATAGTTTCAGAATCCTGCTACAAGAAGTACTCTGCAATACCAAATAATTTCTGAACAGAAACTGCCATTTGCGTCCTTTTTTTTTCTCTTGTGAAAAAGGGGGAAAAAACCTGATTTCAACAAAACACCATTCTGTTTCCCCTGGGAGTCAGAAGCATACCACTTGTATGAGTACTGCTAGCTGAATAGCACTACTGATAGTATCAAATGTTATATAAATTTTTTCTTCAGTAGATATCAAAGGATAACCCTGTCAGATCTCTCAGTCAACCTTCAGAGTTATTGCCATGCCTGGATGAACATGGGCTGAGTTCACAGTAGAATCAAAAACAATCTACACATGAGTTCTTGAGTTCAAGAGGGTTTGACAGGGGAGCATAAGACAGATGCATCCTCAGTAAAATTAGGCCTCAGATTGAAATCACCCTTCTTATCTTGACATGTGAAATTGTTTGTGGCACTGAAGGGTGTTATTCTACCTGTCTACCTGGAGACCTGCAACAAGCAGTTGCAATGCCTTAGACAAGCTTAAATGGGTAGATGATGTGAATGAGGCCCAGAGTGCTTAATAAAGGAGGCCAGTATGTTTTTAATGATGGGGGCAGGTTGGCAAAGACAGGTGAAATAGTTTGTCCATGCCTGCAAAGCTGGTTAAAAAAACAGGACTGAAACTCTGGTCTCCTGAGGCACAGTCCTATACCTTATCAATATGTCTTTCTGAGTGTTGCATTTTGAAGGTCAGAGATTGCTAGTAGACTTAAGAGACTTGTCATTGATAAATTGTTTTTGTCTAGAAATAGGTAATCTGGATATAATGCCATTCAGTACAGTAGCTAGAAGTTAAACTGAATATCAATTGAAAGCTGATTACTGAACTTTAAAGTACTGGGTAAGACACAAGCTTTGCTACGAAATGTTAATACACTTCCTCAAACCAGGGCTGTTATAAAACAGGATTATAGCCGGCGAGTTTATCAATATTTTATAAATATCCATTTTGTGATGCACCTTTGTATGTAGTTAACAGGTAAGTAATGAAGTCTTCTTTATGCAATTATACTATTCTATACATTCATTGATTTTTATTTACAGATATTACGATACAGCCTGTCCTATTGGATCCTGAATCCTCTCATTACACAAAACACAAGAGATAGCAGTTTGGCAGCTACTGTATAATTAATAATACGTAGTTTGCAGCATATAAGTACAAGCCATGAATATTTGAATTTGGTAATTTCAGTTCTTTTTCTTCTCTATATGTAAAAAGGAGGGATTTTTACAATTTTATTACTGGGTGAAAACCAAGTTGTCCTAATCAGATAAAAGCTAATAGAATTGTTAATACTGAGGGCTATGCCAATTAGCTAGTTTCATATTTGGAAAATACACTGATTTTGGCCATACCCTGCTCCCACTTTTTTAAATGGCTTTGGCTTTAAAGGGATGGAAATTGGAAAGATAATAGTGTAAGTTTTGGTACTTATTTAAAAAAAAAGAATGTATTTCTTTCCCAAGATTTCTTATTTTTAGTTTTGAGGAGTTCTGTTTATCTGTTTTATGTATGCTTCCATGCAAGTATGTATGTATTACGTAAGGAAGAACAGAGTTATAGACTACTAATAAATGGGGCTTGAATTTATCTTGTCAAGATAATCTAAGCCATCCCCTTCTGATGAGAAGCAGGCTTCATAATCTTTCCAGGCAACCTGTTGTGCTGATTCATTTTCTGTACTCTAAGGAAGATCTTCCTATAGTATAACCTCAATCTTTCTTCTTTATGCAATTTAAGATCATAATTTCTCACCTTATTCACTATTGACATAGACAAAACCTTAAAAAAAAGAAGCTTCTTTGCATCTTTCCTTATACCTCCATATAGCTCTAAATGCTTCAGTCTTTTGCTATAGGACTTAAATTTTATACCTTAAATTGTTCTTAGTGTCCTTCTCTAGACCTTCTCTGGCTGATTCACCACTTTGTTGAAGTGCAGTACTATCAGAATACCCCAATAGAGCCATTACTTTATGTGTTTTTAAGCTCTGTTACAGTTTCTACAACCCAGTGAGATCTTTACCATTTTCAGAACATCATGCTGTGGGTGATTCATGTTTTTCTGATTTATTACAGCTCTTGTGTCCTGTAGGAAGAGCTGCCATCACTGTTTCCCTTTATTTGTTTACTTATTTCTTTTTGAATGTAAACCCTTACATTTGTCTCTGTTGAATTTTGTTTCTTTTGTTTTTCCAGACTGTTTCTTCAATTTGCAAGATCTTCTGTAATTTTAATTCTTTCCTCCTGAATACTTTCTGTGCCTTTTCCCTTACTTGTATCTGAAATTAGATGAGTGTAATTTATTTTCTATCAACCTGGTCAAGAGTGAACAATTAATAGAAACAGACCAAGATCAGACTCTGGAACCTTTTTTGATGAGTCTTACTTTTCTGACGAAGTTTCATTAATAGCTGTTCATAAGTACACCTAAGAAGCGGTTTTGCACCCGTCACAGAGCAGCATCACCTAGCCATATTCCTGTACGTTGCCATGGTGAGACAATGTTAAAAGCCTTTTAAAATCAAGATGTAGACCAGCAAGTGTTTCCTCTCTCTTTGCAAAACCTGCCTCTGTTCTACATTTGTACAGCAATGATAGAATAAGATTTGTTCTCTGGTTTCCATATGTTCCCCAGTGCCTGTACCCTTTAATATATATTAATAATATGAGACTTATGCCTGATGTTTGTGAAGGTAATTTTTCAAACATGAGCCACATCAGCATATATCTACAGCTAATGCCTCTGTTCTTCAATGTACATATTTCTAGATTGCATGTAGGATGAAATAAACACTAATTAGTATTGCCAACTTTAGGAGCGTAATCTGTAAAGAGAAAGAAGTTACTAAAAGCTGGGACAGTTCTCTCTGGCTGTACCTCTGGAAAAGTTATAAGCAAAAGTCACAAAGGTCTATCTTATAAGTGTTTGTGAAACTGAAGAATTAATGAAACAGGAACCAATCAGCTAAAGGTCCCAGTACCTCAAATCCCTTTCTCTATGTTGTTCTGAAATGGAAGGAAGGAATAGTAAGGAAAGAACATGTCCCTCTAGGTGAACTGACTTCAGCTGTTTCAGGTTCCAGGTGATGAGAAGCTACAGAAGTTCCTGTTTTCTCCTAGAAAGTTGCTCATGAACTCAGTAGAAACTCAAGTATTCTTTCTAAAAGTTTGACACAGTACTTGCCTTATTAAGTATATGTTGTTCTTACCCAATATAAGCCTTAATATTAAATTGCCTCTTTTATCCATCAAGTTGCCTGAAAGACTTTTTGAACACTACCTGTGGGGCTGAGTGGGAGTAAAAGAAAGTATATGAATGAAAGGCTTGACTGGCTTTGTGGATGTGGGTGGCAAAGCTCCTTACTATTGACTATACCTGTATGGTACTGTCAAGCTCTTTGCTTTCTCAGACTTCTTAGCTGGTTTCAATTCAGGCTTCTGTAAAAAGGTTGGTGTTTTCTCCATTAGAACAGCCTTCAGCCTTGTCTCCCACTGAGAGCATCAGGTACATTCACAGCTGGCCTGTTTCTTCTTTCTGATTTTATTTTCTTTATTTTTTCCTAGCTGTGTTTAATTGCATAGGCTATAGCTGATAGCATGACAGTGTTATGAAGCATGTAAAAAAAGTTGAGCTAAATATTGAGAAAAATTGCTTTTGTTTTGTGATCAAAAAGTAATTGTACAAATTATTAGTCATGTGATTGTATTTTTTTAAGTGTTTGCGTCTGATATACCTAAAAACATAAATATATCTGTTGAATTAAATAAGAGTATGCAAATCTTGGATACTGAAGGGCTACAACAAGTACTTCTGCCTTATATTTTACTGGTTATCTGAATGTGCATCTACTTTAAGTCACTGTTTAACATGGCAGTAATTGCTGTCAGGGCACACTAAGGGTCTTGGCAGAGCTATCTATGTGGGTGCTGTTGGAAGGGGTGCCTCACAGACACAAATGTCCCAAAATCCACACTGTCATTGGTTGCTGTACAGTTTTCATCCTTACCTGTACTTTTCACACAGCACAGATGCTTGTGCATTCAGGTTTTTGAAACATCAGCCAGTAATCATTCCACATCCCTCATGGGTGCATCTGTAATCATCTACAGATGTACACTTACAGCTACATTACTGATTTTACTCATCACATAATCCTAGCGAAGGGGTTTTTTAATGCTACATATTGCTTCAAATATTCTCAACAGGAAAAAGGGAGTCCTGAATAAAGAAACCTGAAAGTTAAAAAATATTCTACAAAGTAAGCTGGAGAAGTTCTAGGCCATGAAAGATGATTTTGAAAGGAGAAGAGGGAGATCTAATTCTGTCATATATTATCAACCCATCTGTCAATAGCTAGGACCAGTACCCTATTAAATGATACTAATTACTTCTTGTACCTGCAAAGAGTATTTGACAAAAACTACCATATTAATGGCCACTTTACATAGAGGAGATAAACACACACATATCTTGGAGACAAATAACAAAATTTCAATGGTAAATGGAAGTCTTAAAGGTAAAGTAGAAGTGACCCTTGGTTTTTACAGTAGTGCAGTGGTCAAAGTGAGAAACATGCATTCTGTAAGGATACCCTGCTAACCCCCATGCAGGGACTGAGGCAGAGAATGGTTCCTTCCATCTCCCTCCCTCTGAATCTGCAGCAGCAGGAATTCCTGCTGCAGGTGTCAGAGGAAAGCAAGTGGCATGAAACTGGTTACTAGAGGGAGTTCTATAAAGAACTCCTCTTTCTCATTCTTCTGTGAAGTTATTTCCAATTTTTCTCTATGGACCCCCTCACACCAAAATGGATAAAATCATCTTTAACATTTAAAAGGCTGCATGTTAACAAGGCATACCAACATGAAACACTTGAAAATCCAGCTTGCCATTCCTACTGCCACTGGATGAGAAAAGTGCCTCTCACTGGTGGCAGAGGCTGACCTTTTAATTACTCTGACACCCCCATGCACCTGACACAGGCTGCTTGGCTCTTGGTGGCAGTATTAGCAGACACTTGGTCTTTCCAGGTCCCAGGCATAGGCAAGAGAGCAAGGTTGGTTATGACTGATTAGTTGTCCTAAGCAACTGCCTACTTTGCCAGCTCTGAGATTTCAAGGTCCTTGAGGAAATTATGAGTTGATGAACAGAAAAAAATTTACACTTGCAGGTTATTTGCTCAAAGTAGGAGACACAACTGATAGTGCAAAGAATTGCAAGGGTTTTTATCAGCTTCCTTCTTTCTCCCTTCACTGCCCTTTCACACAATCATCTCTACCTGAGTGAAGCTGGTGTCATTTTGCACAGACATAGATATATAGAAATGCAGATCAGCATCACCACTGCAGCCTGAATCTCTTGGTTCTCAGTCATTTTGTATCTGGAATAATAGAAAGCAATGAGGGCATGTAATTGTTTAGTCAGAGCCTCCATTTAATTGTACCCATTAAAGGCTGAGAAGTTGAGCTCTCTATGAAAGAAGCATTAATTCAATAACAATTTCATCAAAATTTTTGGTCAGGCTCTTTTATTCTATAGATGATATGTATTCTTGATACATGTATTGAGCCTTCATGCTCTGTTTATCTTAGAAAGTACATCATAGTATTAAATAGTAAACAGGTCTAATCTTATTCCAGTTTTGCAGCTCTTTGATTTAGACACTGTCATGTAAAATGTCTAATAAGGAGGCCTCCATCCATGACTGGAGCCTGTGGAGTTATCATGTGATAACATGACAAATGATAGTGATGTTAATGTGTGGTGTCAGATGCAGTTAGGGAAGCCATTCAGACTATCTAGTAATAAAACACATATTTTTAAAATGTGAGCCAAAATGATTTAAAGCATGCCCCATTACTCCACTGATTGAGAAACCACTGAAAACCATTATTTCAAAAATGGTGATAGTTTTTTCTTCACTGGATTCCTTCTTAGGCCTGCAGACAGAGAGCAATAGGGCCCTGACACCAACTGTGACAGTGTTGTGGGTAAAAGACTCTCCACTCAGGGAATTTCACTTATTTGTTTTACTGCCAATTACTGTAGTATAATTACTCATTCAGGTATTAAGGAGCAAGGAAGACAAATAGTTAAAGAGAACATCTTTCCTCCTTCACTTGTCTGAGCTTCAGTCCTCACACCTCTGCTCCCTGTGTCCTAGTCTCCATGACCATGCTTTGCAGCATGTGAGGTGGGGAGTGATGCAGAAACCTGGAGAAGATGCATAATGCTGCCCCTTCTTTCTTACTTTTCTGCTGCTGCTCCTTCCTTACTAATCATCTCCTCTGCTCCAGGATGGACTTCGCCATGGGCTGCAGTCCTCTTAACAAGTGTGCCTGCTCTGGAGTGCCCCCTAGTGCCAAAAGCCTGCCAATTACGCTCACCAAAGGTGCCTAAATAAACTTAGACATGACAGTAACCTTTACACAGGCACCTTCAGAAGGTTATATAGGGTTTTGGTGAGCACAGAGGAGTAAAATAAACAGTCTATATATGCTGTGCAGGTGAGAACAGTTTACAGTCCTCATTGTGTTGTTCATCTTGGGAAATAATTCTAGTTAAGAAGGATGTGAGCACTGTGAAGGATGAAGCATGGCTATGTTAATAAAGTAAATAAGTTCAGTTTCTTCCTGAAATATAATGAACAAATTGAAAGGGTGTCAACTAACAAATCTCTTTTTGGGCTTAAGGCACAATACTGTTTTCACTGGTCGCAACTTGGTAAGGACCTGCTTACAAGGCCATGTTTAGTTTCTCATCAGAAAGAGTTATAACAGAAGGCTTTGTGAGTTTTGTTTTTTCTTTGGGATTTCATTTTATTTGGCAGAAAAAGTATTAGTGAAATTCAGTGGTTGGAAGTCAAATGTAGACAGATATACTTAGGAAAACATGAACATTCAAGGCAGGTCCTGCTTGACTAACTTGATATCCTTCTATGACAAGGTGATCCAGTGGAAACAGACCACTGTTTCACTTTACTTCTGCTTTTATGTGTTCCTGTTTCCCAAACATGATTCTAAACCTGTTTTTCCTCCCTGTAGTGAAAAAAATGCAGATCTAAATATATTCAGCTTTCACACAATACAAAAGAGAATTTTTGACATAATATTTCTTTCTCTTGATACTAATCGTTGATTCCACTCACTGTTTAGCCACTCTTTCCTTTGAGGTTCCAAATGCCAATTTTCACAGAGGCTTATATTCAGAAAGCAGTAGCAACCATCTTTCTATAAGGATTGTACCCACAAGTGCCCTTTTCCATTATGCTATTTAGCAGAATGTGTAACTTTTGCCATCAAGTGAGTCTGAAAGTATTGGAAGCTCTGTTTGTCTCTACGTTATGCTTGCTTGTGTTTTTTTTAGTACTAAATCTTGTGCAGGATACAGGATAATATCTTTTAGATCAAATTTTCCTCTCACTGAAATTTTCTTAAACTGACAAAATGGAGAGATTTAGCAATGCATTGTGTAGAAAATTCGTTTTGCTACCAAAGAATATTCAGAGTTGTCAAAGAAGAAAAATAATATGGTTTCATTCTCAAATTGGTGCACCAAGAAAGAACCGTTGCTCGTGAGAAGAAACAGAAATGAAGACTAGGCAAACTTAATTTATCAAAGTGTGCTTATATGGCATAAATATTTCCAGCCTTGGCAGTGTCCATGGCACATGCATATCTTGCATTGCACAGGAAAACAGAGTCTGGTAGACTCAACACCTTGCAGACAACAGACAGCGATAAGGTTTTTCTCTTGACCTATCTATCTCCACATTCTGCAAAGTAGACTTTGTGTTTTGACCCTATTTCTGTGCCTTTCAGGTAAGAAAAATTAGCAGGAACTTTAAAATTAAGCACAAAATTTTCCAAGTGGGTCCCCAGTTCTGCAGTTTCTATGGCTGCAGTGCTGTGGGGTGGTGTGGTGGTGCGTCGCTGTTCCTGTGGCTTGGTGAGGATGTCACACATTATGCTTGTCACTTGTCCCCCTTAAATAAATGCTTACAGTTTATTGCTATGTGAACTTTAGCTTGGCTCCAAATAGAGGTGCCTCTATGTTTTGCTGCATTGGGGGGCTCAAAGACAGTTATACTGGGTTGTTGCCTCTGCAGAATTATTTCTTTATTTGGAGACAGCCCTGTTCTCATTATACTTGTTTTCTCCATATAGATTTAAGTTTATTTTAGGGTTCATGAACCTTGTAATCACACTATCAAGTTTTAAGCTATTTCCCAGGATGCCTAGCTAACAGCAGACTGGTTTTAGAAATGCTGATATCTTCAGTATGGAGTTTTCTCCTGAGCAGACACTGAGGGATCTGCCCTTATTTACTAACTTCCTTTGACCATAAATACATATACTGTTTAGCTTTTGCTATCACTTGCTCCCGCAACCTGACAGTCTGGGGTTTATAGCCCTCTCTGTATGTAAGTGAATATCCCTGTACATAATACTAAAAAACCACAGTCTTTCTTACTTAAAAGTTATGCAGAAAGGTTTATAAAATGCAGACAAATGCATATGATTCACTGTTTCTTCCTAGTAGAGATGAGATATGGTAGTTATCAAAAAATTTGGTGCTGATAGTGTTTCCAAGGTAAGTGGCACTTAGCTCTGTTCAGCAAAAATTCTATGGCACATGGTAAAATTACTGTTGCTATAGAAGGACTGAACATGCTTTTTACATGTGAAGGCTTGATGAGCCTTTCACTGAAGAGGTGTAGTTTGCTAGACTTCTTCAGATTATTTCAGTTTTGTTCTTTAGTATAGCAATTCCATCTAAACAAGAATCATTTTAAAATGGAAGTGCTCTAGCAAGGCCATGTTACTGAGTTTCCATGTGTTGTGGAGAGGAGAAAACATGTAATTTCTTGATTTCCAGGGAACACAATGCCAAAATGATCAGGCTGTAGATGGGAGCATGTTTCTTGAAAAATTTCAGTCTCTTAACTCTTTTAATTCTTACTCTTGCTGAAGGGAGTCAAATCTGTTGTGTCTTTGTAAGGGTGATGTAGTTTTATTGGAGAACATATTAATAGAGAGACTTTTGTGAGAAATTTTTGGCATAATAGAAACAACTGTGTCTTAAGGACATTATGTCAGGCCATGAATTTTCAATGGAATGCCAATGGCTTTAACTAAAGGTTATTAGCCCAACAACTCAGCTGGTTGGGCCCTGCATGTCTGAGGCCTTGGTTCTGTATACTGTGGCTGTCATAACCTTATACCAGAGACATATTTCATTGCTATTTCTTTATTCCTGCTTGTTTTTTATGGGAGATAGAAGCCTCATATGTGGACCAGAAGGCAGCTCCAGTCTCCCTTCCCCAGGGCTGAGGCACCATTGTCCTGCCAGTCTACAGCACATACCGACTGCTTAAACTGCTTGTAATATGTGGATACAAGGATGTGACTGGGATGTAAATATTGGCTGTTACTGATGGTCACAGTGAGCTCTTTGTATTTCTGTTTTGGAAGAGTAACACAGAACTACCTACGACCACAGACTTTTCACAAAGACTTTTCAGAAAACTGAATAAGTGCCATGAATTAAAAACAAACAAACAAACGAAAACTTCCTTAGCTATTTGACGTTTCTCTAGGCTTCACTTTTTCTCAGGTAAGGCCATTCTCATTGCTTAGTTAATTAAGACTTTTCACTTTTAAACAATAGTTTAGAGACACACAAAAATTGCACAAATAATGTCCATTGAATTAGCTCTTACACTAATGTCCATTGTTAGCTCTTACACTAATAAATGGTATGTGGGAAGTTGCAGAGGTTTGGAAACTTAGAGTAATTTGAGCAGCCCTCCAGAATTGTAATTTATTGCTGTGTTAATCCCAAAGTAATTGAGTCTTGCATTAAACCAGGCAATCGAGTGAAACTAATGTGAATAGATTAGTACAGTTGTACTGACAGTCAAAGAAAACTTTACTGCTGCTGAGAGGATTCCGTGGAACATAGTTTTCCCTGCCATTTCAGGGTGTTCTGTGTTAGCACTGGCAGCTAAATAGATAATGGAATAAAAGAACTTTCCAGAAAGTTTTTTTTTTTTTGGTTCTCTGTTTTGTTTGTACTTGTTGACCTTTTCTGGTGGACATCTTTTGCTGTTGTATGTAGTTTGGTATATCACTTGTGTGTCCAATGTCTCTGCTGCCCTCTTCCTTCTATCTCTCGTTTCCGTCTGTGCCTGGGAATGCAGAAAGGGTTCTTTTGGTTAGATTGCATTTTGAAAGTAAGTATTTTGAAGTTTTCCTTCTAATATACCCTCTGATTAGTACTTGCATGATGGGGATGGCAATGTTAAAAAATAAATTCATACTTGCTACTTTTAGGTAAAAGGCCCATAAACTGTCACTGATAAGCTGAAACGGTGAAAGAGCAAAGTGGGGCAGAAAAGCAGCCTTATTAAATGAGTATAAGAAAAGGAAAGTTGAGGTAGGTCAAATGCAAGGTTTAAGTACGTCTGATTAGAGTTTTTGAACGGCAAGCTCTATCACCTCAGGCATATCGATTCCTTATTGACATAAAACTTCATGTACTGTTTCTTAATTTAGATGAAGCAGCATAGTCTAAAATTCTATGTAAGTTTTCCCCTGAAATCAGTAGATCACAAGTATAATAATAACAAAAAACCAAAACAAAACAAAAAAAAAAGCTCAAAACCAACAAAAAACCTCAACCAAAACAAAACAATCACACACACCCCCTCCAACAAAAAAACCCAGTGCAGTAGAGCTCACTGGCACCAGCTGTTTTCTTCTTAGTGAACCACTTAAATATCCGCAGCTCTTGCTCCCTACTGCTCTGCACAGCAAGAGGACATATTTGCTCCAGCATAAGGGTTTGAGGAAGCCTGGAATGGAGCTTGCTGGGAAATGTGGTGCTGGAGACATTGCAGCTGGCTCTGCAGGACCCAAGCTCCCAGAGGGCACCCCTAGCCGATGGCAGCCTTTGCACTGCATCCTCCAGAGGGCCTGCAGCCTGTCAGTGCCCACTGCTGCTGTGTGCGTTGCATGCAGTGTAAGTACTATTTCCACAGGTGACCTTCTCATACTTACTTTCTGCTTCCCCTTCTCCAGCATAGCAAGGCCTTCCAGTGTGATTTTGAGATGATACATGCTCTATGAAGGCAAAGGAGGAAATTTTCTTTTGTACTGCTACTACAGTTTACTTATAATTCCTGTGGAAAATGTGACCAAAGAAAGGGTCAGATAACTTTGAGAGGCTAAGTAAAGCAATCAAGGGACACATTCATGCTAAGAATGCCATGGTCAGAGGGAAATAAATGCATATTAAGACCATTTTCTTAATGAGGGTTTAGTAAGAAAACAAATAGAAAGAAGTGCTTCAAGCAAAACCAACCTCCCAGCCCACTAGTGTTCACTCTGCATGAGAGTTGAAGAGAGGCTTATTTCAAAGACAATAGCTATTTGTGAGGATAGCTACTCAATAACTCACAGTCTGACAAGGAATGGAGAACAATATGAAAAAATAGAAAGAGGAGTTAAAGGTGTGACAGGTGTGTGAACAGTCCAGAAAAAAATGTGTGACTAATTTCAGCCATGCTAAGGAAAAGGAAACTCTTAGCCAACAGACAGAGAATTAGTTAGACAATTAGAAACCTGTCATTCCATACCAAGAAAATTAGATCCTTTCGGTTTAATTATCAGTCAGTGCCATTAAGACAATATAGCTCTGCATAATGAAAGCTGCAGTTACTGGGTAATAGAGGTAATTGTTTTCACAGTGGAAGATTTTCACTTTCAGACTAGAGCTTCAGGATGTGACCAGTTTACAGGCTTTGACCTTCAACACTTGTGTAATGCATGGGACATGTGGTTTTTACTTTGCCTCCTGAGATCTGATTATTTTATCCTTTTCATAAAGTTGGTAGAAACGAGCTAAACCACCTACTAGAAATACAGTGTGCAATACTCATGCAACATGCCCTCTGTTACTGTAATTAGAGCAGCTTACCAAATTATCTTTGATTTAAGACCTTTGATTTGATAACATAGGGCCAGCTTGCAGCTTGGCTTTCTCACTTCTGCTGGGGAATAAGGTGGAATAATGCTATTCCAGAAAATCTAGTTCACAGATGGTGACTCTAGTGGGGGGAGCACTCACAGAGCAGCAGCTTTGGTGTGACTCTCCAGCACATCAGCTCATCTGTGGTAACTGGCTTTATACATGCTGCTACCCTTGCAGTACCCTGCAGCAAATGTGTAATGCCATTCTCCTTCTTCATTAAATTGTGCACTGTGTTACTTAAATATTTAAATATTGAATGTCTCCTTTCGTAAGTGTCTTTTTCCCTATTTTTCTTAGGGACTTTGTGTAGTTACTGTAATCTACTCCATTGTCAGTGTCATGAAATTGCCACATGAAGAAATTCTTACACAGTATCTAGTATGCACTGAGTGGTATTTAAAAAGATCTAGGTTAAAAGCTAAAAGAACAGTATAATATTTTGAATCTCGTGTGAACTATTGAAGTACTTCTTTAAAAAAAATTAAAAAATTAAAAATTACTGCCTTTGTCAGAGCAACTGAGAAAGAATAGGAATGACTTGAAAGAACGGAGTCTTACCTAAGAACATTAAATACCTTACGTATACTTGACTCTGATCATAAAGTTTGGTTGTAAACAAATTGGGAGCTAGATCTTGCAGTATGTAGCAGGCAATCTGAATAAATTGTTTAAATAAATCCTTAAGACATCTATAAATAGTTACCATTTTTCTATACTTAGGACTGCATTGGGTAATACATCTTGATTTTGCCATGGGGGCATTTTTGTTCTATGAATTGTTTTAATATGCAAATAATTGCTATCTTTCCTAAAATATCTATGGGTATTTTCAGTGGACAGTGTCTTTAATTGCTCAAGCTGCCTTGGAGGTTCTTCCTAATACTGTGCAGATTTTAAAACTTTTTAAAGACATGCTATTCCATCTCCAAGGAAGGTATGACCGGTCATCTTGGGAAGTGTCAACATACATGTTCTCCCATACTGCAGACAGAATTTTCTACTCTCATTCAAAAGCTCTTTGTGAAGATTATCCTTTACTTTTCCAACAAATCTGTGCTACTCTCACCTTGCAATAGAGTACCATAATGATCATTACTTTGCCTCATTTCATCATTGTATCAACCCTCAAGATAAGAATCTCAGTCCTCATCCTGCGAGGAGTTAACCATACAAAACTGGCACCTTTCCCTTCCACTGTGAAGAAGATTGCAGTAACTTAGCTCCACATTTTTGGCATGTAATTTAAACAGCTACAATGAGATTGGATGACTTTGAGCCCCTGTTTTCAGCTAAGCTGTGCACTTTTTAAATCAATGATACTGAAAGAATAAAATCACTTCTTGCATAAGATTCAGAAGAAGTGAAAACAGTTAGCAAATCTACTGTCAGAAGTTCTTATTAGTCACTTGTGGGACAGGGACATCTAACTGTTCGTAGAGCGTAAATGCTCTGTGGTAACATCTACAAGATAAAATCTTCAGAAATGTGTTCTATTTCTCGAGGAGCTGACTCTACACATAGCTGATTCATCTTGACAGAAGTTACCCAGGGGCTGACAAATTCAAATAAGATAGATTAGTCACAACAGGACTGCTGTATGTCTCCTCTGATAAACTGTAGTGCTACTTTCTTCTAATTACCTGCCTGTGGCAGGCATGGTTTTAATACTGGTATGTGTACTGCTTACATATCCTTCTGCGTTAGCCATTGCTATATTGTACATATGAACATTTTTCTTACATTTGTTTTACATCTGATGTTTTTAGGCATTTTACTTAGAATTCTAAGTAAATTTCTAAGAGGTGACAATTAATTAAATGCCTATCACTATCTCTCAAACAGGGAGCTTCAGTTGTATTATTACTGCTTAATCCTCTCCTCTAAAACAAACTCCAAATGTGTTTTCTTTTTCCTATTTTCATTGTTTCACGTAGAATCATAATTCAGTCATTACTTGGATGTTTTCCTTTTGTCCTCATTATCTGATACAGAACTATGGATCAATAATGGTGATTCACGGAGGGGTAGTAGCAATGAATGGAAATTGAATACTTCAAAAATCATCTAAAATTCAGCATTCTACCATTATTATATCATAGCCATGAATATTTATTTTACTGAAATTCACATTTCAAGGTGTCAATGCTCTGGAAATAGCTAAGGCTGCAGTCATTGGGGCACTGAAAAATCCTGAAGAGAGTTCAGAGTATCAGGGGAGATTACTGTTTTTGAAAAGTTGCTGTGGGATGCTTGTAGGATTAATTTAGTAGATATCTGTATGGTTATTTTACAGTCACACTGGTCTTTGCAGTGTTTCACCTGGTCATTTTATCCAGTGAAGAATGCTGCTTCTGCTGTGCACTTACTCAAACAGTGGTTAACCTGCTTTCTGCAATAGTTTCACAAGTGTCAAACCTAATTGAAATTGACTGCTAGTTATTTCACACCTGTCTGTTTTATATTCTCTTCTCAAATACTTCCCAGATTTGTCAGATATGATACTTTATGTTATACCAGACAACCTAGTCTCCAACAGCATGTCCTTCTCCAGTTGCATTCTGATTTCATTCATTCCTTAGAAATCCTATGAAATCCGTAACACACATGCTTTCATGGATATGTGGACTCGTGATATCTGCGAGAGCTATGACTTCTTTTTATTTTTTCTTTTTTTTTCCCTTCTAAATACATTTTTAAGCAGTCCTTCATTTTAGTTAAATATTAGAATTATAAATAGATTTGACCAACTATGCTGACATCAGTTTTTAGAGTGCTCAAGTGGTTAGGGCTGTTGTAGTGAACATTTTTGACCAAAGCATGGAGATATTGTTAGTTTTATATGCCATTCAATTACCAGAATCAGATGCACAATTGCAGCTCTGTCCACAGTGTCCTCAGGCACAAGGGGGAAGGTGAAAGCCAGGAAAGAGTTTTCCCTGGAGAATTTCAATGCAGTTCAGAGTAAACAGATATTTTGTAACAAAACCAGTCTCTGTACCAAAGAATTAATTCCCCAGCTGTGGTGTGTGAGCCACATTGCCGCATTCTTCCTGAACAGACCACAGTGTTAATCCTTCCTGCATAACTTCATTAGAAGCATTCTTAGAAATCTTCCTGTCAGGAAGCCAATGAAAATGAATTTTATTTTTGTACTTTTTGCTCCTTGTGGATTCATTCTATGTTATTTAAAACAATTGGACTCTGTTGGACTGAGAAGAAGTTTACTTATGGCCTATATCATCACATTTACAGATGAAATCTTGTTTTTGAGCTAGAAAGAACCAGAACCTCAGTGATGCTCTTATTCTCTTCTTCTTGTGACTATAGGGAACTATGTCATATCCATCGTTCATAAAACTATGAAGTCCCAACTTGAAGGAAGAGGCAAAACAAGATTAAAAACTCTTTCAGGACTTCATTTTTCTGATGATTAGAAAATGCCTAAAATCATCCTGCCTCATATTCATGTTTACTTGTTCTAATGCCAGTATTACCGTTTCTCTTTCTTTATGGTCAGAGGCAAGTTCTTAGTGATATTTACCCTCTGTGTTTTCGATTTTTTGGCAGCCTGAACTTGGGAACTTTCTATTGTCATTGATTGTATTTGCACTTAGATATTTGGCTATGTATCTTCTGGAAACCTAGTACTGCTGAGCCATATACTGTGGAAATGTGAACTATGGAACTATGTCAGGGGCAGCATTTACACTAATAAAATCATCTACTTGGCAGTGGTCTTTGGTTTATGCATAATATGATGTAGGCTGACAAGTGTTTACGCTGCTCAAGCCTGGTCCCTTCAAGAATGGGTGTGTATCCATATGTACAGTAGTTGGTTTTGATCTTCACTGGACTTCGGAAGTGACCATAAAATATAACTAAAAAATATGAGATTTCTCAGTCTAAAGTTCCTATGGGCGTTGTGTCACATCCCTGCTGCTGTCACATCCCACCAGGGCTGTGGTTTTATAATCCAGTATCAAAGATACTGGATTATAAAGATATAAAGATTATAAAGATATATTATAAAGATACTGGCATGAGGCAATGTCAGCCTGTGGAAGATGTTAGACATGTGAGCATATTTGGAACAGTACTGGAGTTGTGCATGGCTTGGAGGGGGCTACACTTGGTACAGGCGCATCCATTGGAAGATAATGTCAGGGAACAGAAATACAATATTTCACTACTAAGTGCTTCAGGAGTGCTGCTTTGCAGTAGGCTTGGGCTGTGGTTTGGCATAAGACCCACAGTAGTGATTGCTCAGGATGAAGCAGGGTACATAAATGTGTTGCTGTCAACATCCCTGAGGGAGGCACAAAATGCTGCAACTATACCAACTTAATGCCTTTGGGCCAACTTTATGCTGGAAGTAGGAGAGCAAATAGTATCTGCTGTTGCACAAATTGGGGTGCAGGGAGACAGTGCAAGTTGCAATGTCTAACCTTTCAGTACAAAGTGAAACCCTAGAAAAAGGGTATTTTTTAAGGGGCTTATAGTAAATCAGTAGTTCTTGTCATGTGGCTGTGGTGCTTTCGACATAGGAGTCTTACAGACAGAGCCTTATGGACAGAGTTAATTTATCATCTAATCATGTCGTGAGTGACATTTTATTTATTCACAGTGTTACTTTACATCTCCTACAGAAGTTAGATCCACAACCTATGACTCATGAATGCTTCCTTTATCAAAGAAAAAGAAAAAGTGTTTTTGCTGAAGAATGTGATTTATCTGGTTCAGAAGCAGTGGAATTAGCGAGACCCTAATGCAAGGTGTTTTTTGCACTTTGAACTCTGTTTCTTTGTAGTGTCTATGCGCAGCATTTGGAAGAGGTAGTGCACATAGGTGCAGCCTAAACACAATACTTTATCCATGTTAATATATATTTTTAATAACTAGTAAAGAGAAGATGCTGCCTGCATGAGCCCTATGGAATTCTTTAATGCTGTAAAATTGGAGGAAATTAGTACAAACCTCAAAAGGATATCTATTTGAAGGTCTAGCTCACTGCCACCCCAAGATTGAGTCACCTGTGCCTATGTCATTCCTTATAGATGCTTAACTGATATATTCTTAAAGAGCTCCAAGGAGACCAATTCTACAGTCTTTTCAGTTATTCCAGTACTTGCTATTGCCTACTAGTTGTTGTTTCTCCTCTATCTCAGTTAATTCTGATCTGAGCATATGAATCCTACTAAAAGCATTTAGTTGATACCTTTACAAGTTTCCTAGGAAAGTCACTGGAAACAGTTCTAATCCCAGAGCACCACAGATCTGTCTGGTGGTCAGTTTTGGAAGCAGACATTTCTTTGAGGTTTGTAGTTGCATTTGTATTCATTTAGGAAGACCATCTCTCAGATATTGTGGAAACAGTTGTGCTTTCTTCTCGTGACTACATATTATAGTATCAATCTCTAGCTTTATTTTTAATGTGGCAGGCAATTTAATAAGTGTTTTGAAAACACCACATTGATCAAATACACTTTTTTCCTAACATCTTTTATGTTTTGTGGGGACTTATGTGGTAGAATCTCAGAATCATAAATCTAGTTCCATTTCTACTAAAGGAATGATAAATTCCTCTTTGGCTTCAAGCACTAGCATTTAGGCCAGGGTCAAAAACTTCGATCTTGTTTCCTTCAGCATCTCAAAGAATCCAACTATATCCAGCTATCTGAACAACAGTTCACATCCTTAACTTTGGGCAGTGTGATTTAAAAATTGTGACCATAATTTTGTCCTCTAAAATATTACAGAAATGTGCTAACAGGGGTTCCAGGTAAGGATCAGGATTTGTTTCTTGTTCTGAAAAATGTGGGGACATAATGTAACAACACAAAATTTCTGCCCAAGCCATGGTAGGATTTGTAGACACATTACTGAGGATAACAATGTGTTTATAATGTCCAGCAGTAACTGTCCTTGTGTATGCTTTTAGGGGTGCCTTTGACTTCAGTGAAGGGAATGTATAGAATTCCAAAGTTGGATTGTTTTAAAATTGAAGAGTAGACAAAGAGGTAGTCACTGTGAAGTAAATGGCATTCAGAAAATCAACCCTGAATTTATAGATAGCACTTTTTTGCATCTTCAGATCTAAAAGTTCTGATTTCATTTCACCCACTGAAAATTATTTTCATATGAAAAATGAGGTCTGTTTAGCTCATCCTTTGATAAAAAATTGCTAGGACTAGATCTGATCTGTATTTCTTGTGAAACTGCTTCACCAAGCAATGCCAAAACTTTTTTTTCATGCACAGTCCTTTTTTTTCCAAACCACATGTTCGTGTGTCTCAGTACGAAATGCCACATTTTCTACTTTAGCAAAAAGGTTTGAAGAAAAAATATGTTAAATATCATGGGTCTACAAGGAATTAATGCAGATTTGAGTTGAAGCACAGAGTTGACACACACCTACACAAAGAATAAACATCTTTGCAGGTAAACTTCATGCTGAGAAAAAAAGAAAAATGCCTATCCCAGGGAAAAAAAAAAATCATTGATTTGACAGAGAGAAATCCAGGAAATTTCTGTTATGGGTGTGTGGAACTATTTTCAGTAGTGCATCAAGACCAGAAAGGATTTCTGAAAAAGGAGGTAATATTGAAAACAATGTTTAAACAGAGTGTATTAAAACTCTGGACATTCTCTCTACCAAGAAATACTTGGCAGTTTGTACAGCTTTTCTTGCCAAAGGTTTTGATTTTCATCTCCTAATAGACCTGCCAGCTGCTTAGTCTATTAGTTCTAGTTTTCCAAGAATTCTTTTGATAACCAGTAGATCTCTGGTCACGCAAACACTTTCTTTAAGACAGTTAAAAATAAAAGGAGTCAGATGTTACAAGAATAGGTTTTCTTTTCAATTCAATATTTTGTTTTCTGAAGGAAAGGAAAAAGGTTGTTGTATATTTTTGCTGACATCCATGTATGGTTTTTAGTAAAAAAATACCAGATTCTTTCTCTTTTTACACCCTTTTTAAATCAGAAATCTTTAAGATAGTCACATCTTAGACATTGGTTGTGTTGCTGTTTGAGGAGAGTATCACAGTCTCTAACTTAATACAGCCATCTCTGAAACAGAATTAACAATGGGCTTATCTAACAAAGATACTGTGGGGTTCAGCACACTAAACCACTTCCCTGTGTCTCTGCACTCCCTCTAACTGCATGTGTGAGGCTAGTGGGCAAACCTCTCCCTCACATCAACAAAGTAGGTAAATTATTTTACTTCTAGTGGCATGTAAAAGGCACCAGGGAGTCCTTATTTCATTAACAGCTAAACAAGTCATTGAGTGTCATTTAAGTTTTCTTGTAACAGTCAATCATGGAGCTCCTTTCTCCAATTCAGGAAGAGAATATATTGTCTCTTCCATTTGACTAGTCTCTTAAGATGCATTTGACACTGTATATTTGAACTTGTTATTCCAATGTGTGAAGGCTAATGAGATTTCTGACATATGTCTGTTTTTATAATGTCTCCTTCACCAGCTTTACTGCCTAGTCTTTTTTCTGACAGAAATGCATTGATCTAAGTGCTGTTACTGTCTTATTTCTGGTCACTGAATACTCAGCAGGTCTTTTTAGGTGGGATTTTTCTACTGTTGTCCTTTGATGAAACTTTTACATATAAAATAATAAAATCTTGTTCAGATATGCATTATAGCAGAGCAAATCAAATTAGGATTCTCTGGGGAGGGATTTTTAAAAGCATCTTATTTAAGATGACACCATTTTTACAACTGATTATGGTAAAATCTCATGCAACTGCTTTTGAAAATTTTATCCATTCAGGAGAAAGGGGCTGATCACTTCATTTTAAGAGATAGAGTACATCCTCGGAGAAGTGCCTACAATGCAGAGGAACCAAATGAAACTGAAATAGAGCTTTAGGGCCAAACAGTGGCTTTGATTGTGTAGGTTCACTTAAACGGTTGTTTCTCCTACCCTACGTTAAAATAGTCATGTTTGAACCCCAATAGACAACTAAGCACCACAGAGCTGCTCCCTCATATCCTGTCTCCTGTTGGATGGGGGAGAGAATTGGAAGGGTAAAAGTAAGAAAATTCCTGTGTTGAGAAAAGAGAAAAATGACCAGCTGACCAATGCCCAGCCAGTTCCCAAGCAGCAGCCCCCAACCGGCTTTTCCCCATAATTTATATGCTGAGAATAATACCATATCTTATGGGATATCTCCATGGTCTGTTGGGATCAGCTGTCCTGGCTATGTCCCTTACCAACTCCTTGTGCACCCCAAGCTTGTTCACTGATGGGGTAGTGAGATCAGAAGAGATCTTGACCTAGGGTAAGCATTGCACAGCAGCAACTAAAACATCAGTGTGTTATGAACATTATTCTCATCCTACATCCAAACCACAGCACTATACCAGCTACTAGGAAGGAAACTAACTCCATCCCAGCCAAAACCAGGTCAAGTGTCATAATGATCACTTAGATATGGAAATGTTACTATGGGAATATCTTCTATGGTTTCATTGTTTCATAATTCTTTCAAAGCAAATCTTACAAAGCAGATATATTTTTTATCAATTAAACAAATTAGTTGATACTATGATGCATACTAGCTTTGCTGTTTCGTGACTACTTAACATGAATTAGATTGCTCTGACTGTGACTTGTGAAAGCTCGTGCAACAAGTGAATAGTTTTGATTAACAATGTATGAAAGTCAGTGCTGAATTTACATGCCTTGCATCAAGGAAGGTTTGCAAGGTTTGCATACTTTTTTTAATCTCTAACAAAGGAATCCATCAGTATCTTGTTTTTAATAGTCAGTCCCAGCATTTAATATATGGCTGAATGACAATCCAAATACATAATATCTGTAGTCTTTAATTTGTCTTTTAAATATGATAACCCTTAAAATGTTTATTAAATTTTAGGTTTAACTGGTTTTGGGAATTTCTAAATTTTGATTTCTGGACTGTCACTTTTACTGTATAGTTTTAAAGGCAGCTACATACATAATGTATTTTAAAAAGAAGTAACACTCCTATAAAAGGATTGTTCATTTTCAAAGGAATAAGTTAGTAAATTATAGAGTTTCTTCCACTGAACATTTTTTATGTTACATGGTTTTGTCATAACATTTACTGTAACAGTCATTTTGTCTGCTATGACTGTACTTTAAATAAGAGACATTTCTTTGGAAAGGCTGAGGTGGTAGAAAGCCCATCTTCACAGCGTTTGTTGCTCTTTAACCCGGGGTCTAGGGATTTCTGTATTCTTGGTTTCTGAATCTGGAAAAGGAGTATTATTACAGTTTGGTAAGGACAAGTGCAGCTATGCTAGTGTCCTACTTCCAGGCCTCAACCTGAAGCTTTGCTGGTTCTGTTGAGGATGAGAGCCCAGAGATCTGAGAAAAGTTGTATCCTTAAAAATACTCTCTAGGGTGAAATAGAGGTAGGAGTGTTGACTGTAGAGCTTGCATGGAGAGCTTGGAGAGCTTGCAGGTAGCTGTGTGTGAGGTGTGAACAATTCACAGTTCAGCATTTGCTTTATTCTTATCAACTGCCGGTAAATTTTGTAAAGTTGCCACACACACACAAGTGATTATAAGAGAGACAGTATATTAGCCTTACTAGCTGTGTAATTGCTGAAAGAAAAAAGCAGACAGTATTTCAGCACATAAAGCCAGTTTATGAGCTCTGTTGACATTTTGGATCCCTATTTGCTAAGGGTTTTTTTTGAACATATAGCTAAGGAGCCCTTTAATCAAAAAAGTATTAAAGAAAAGCAGAGATAAATGCTAGTCTGGCTAAATATCCATAAACAAGTACACATAAAGTCACATTGAAGAATGTTCCTCTGTTTACACCTTGGACTTGTTCACAAATGTAAAGCATAAAATATTACATCAGGAAGTTCAAGCACTATCACACATAAGACATTAATTGTACAGCTAAGCATGGACTGCCATGCTCCTATTTACCCTGTGCAGTCACTACATTTGCCAATATTGCTACATTCCTATCAGTAAGCTGACTCTTTTGAATATTAAACATGTTTGTAAAATACTTCCAAACAGTGCAGCCAAGTCCATAATTTCTGGAAGTTGACTGACTACCTATCTAAGCCTGTAGATCAGATTGCATTGATCCTAGCACTTGTATTTGCAGCGTTTCTTTATCTCCTTTTTGGTGCTTTTACGCGTACAATCTCTGTTTATAGTCTTTTATCACATGTAAAAGACTAAGAAAAGTTGTATCCTAATCTTCTCTTAAGGAAACAGATTTTCAAAGTGAAGGTTCGGTAAGACATTACTACTGTATGCTGAAGTTACTACACTTAACAAGGGTTTGGAATGGCAGTGTGTTTTTTCTACTGTTGTAAATCAGTCTTTTCCACAGCTCAGTCACAGAAGGATGGGGATTGAGGTTTCAACAGAGGAGCAGAGCATTGGCGTGTTTTGGCTTTCTTCTTTTCCTCCTCATTTCTGCTGGCTGGCAAACTGGCTGGTGGGAGTCAGTTTAGGAGAGTAAAATAGATCACTCACTCAGATGCAAGTGAGAAGCGAACCCCCATGAAGCCATTCTGAATTTGATCTTTTTGTTGATTTGAGTCCTGTCTGCTGGCTGCTTCCCAGAAGCATTAACACCTTTGTCATTGCACTTCTGGGCAATTTTTGTTCCCATCTAGTTTCACAGAAGCAATAGTATAAGACAGCTGGAAAACCCTGACTGCATGCACTGTTTTACAAATACCTTGATAGTGAAAGATGAGACATTAAATTAAAAGCTGACTGGTCACTTGGAAAATCCATGCCCTGCAGAAACATTCAGCTTTGTGAATTTATGAGTGACAGTGAGCAGGGATGGAAACAGGCATGATAACATTTCTGTAACTAAGCAAGAGGTCATTGCTTTATGGACAGATCACTCACAGAACCATGTTAAGGAAGACTGTCTTTCACTATGCAGCACAACAGAGTGAAATTAGACAGCAGCACCTGCCAGAAGGCAGCTTAGTTTTGCCGGCAAATAGGAAAATCAATCCTTTTCTGGAGCACCGGGAGGTTGTCACAGCCTGCGCTCTGCGGAGTGGGTGCTCTGCCGCTTCCTGATGTTCCAGATGTGCTCGAGGTGCACGACCACCATCTAGCGGCTGCTGTAAAGTAAGGGTAAGGAGCGTGTCACTGCCTGGCATGGGAGGCATTTCATGGCTTACAGTAGGTAATGTTTTAAGCTTTTAAGAACAACGCATGCATTTTTATTTGCCTGAATGATTCCTGATTTAAAAAGGGGGGAAAACCCCACACTTTTTTCCTTTTTTTTTCCTTTTTTTCCCTTTTTTTTTCTTTTTTACAGTAAGTGGCCCTCCTGTAAATTTTCTTTCTCTGCAGCTTCACAGTAGTGACAAGAAAACTGACATCAAGGTAGTCAATAAACAGAAACCACACGTGCAGAAATTGCTTAAGTTAATGCATATCTAAGGCTAGTTTTAAGTTTTTGCTTCTCACTTGGAATAGCTGCAACTCACATAGCAGAAAGATACTAATTAATAAGAGACAACTCCTCAACACCATATATTCTCTTTCTCAAATAAATTGGGATTTTGAATCAAGAAGGAAGAATGCAACATAGAGTTAGGAAGAAAAGGTTCTGTTTTCAAATTCAGTTAATTTTCCATGTGACTTTTTAGATCTGCTCCTTTAATTCTGATGTTGTAAAACTGCAGCATTATTCAGTGCACTCCCTTTTTCATCATGTCCATTTGCAGAATGAGTTATTATAGAAAGAAATTATTTCACAAAGCGTGGAGGTGTCACACAGTCACAGAAACAAGCAAAAAATCCTGTCTGTTTACAAAATATGCATAAATATAAGTACAGTGTGTAAAATAGCATCCCTGAATAATGATACTAATGTTCTGTCAACTATGAGAGCTTTCTTAAGAAATACATACCTTCTAAAATCATTAGTTATTTAAAAGATAGGGTTTCTTTGCTCCCTATGAGAAATCATCACCTATGTCCTCTAGTTCTTTTAATTTTTTTTTTTTTTGATACTCTATTCATCTGTATAGCATGGAAAAGCCAGGTTACCAGCTTCCTGATTAGACGTGGAAACCACTAGAATTTTCTTTTATTACAATGATTTAGGTGTTCAAGCAATTACTTCATCCGTGCCCCTTCAGGCTAATGGTCCCATCTTCTAGATCTGAGAAAAACATGTGCTGAACGAGACTTAAGCCCCTTGCATTTTGGTGCTGAATGCCCGTATACCTAAACATGCAATATGAGTAGGTACAGTTTGTCTCTGATTGCTGTCTTCTGTTCTATACAGTCCAAAGCAAGGGAAAATGTTGTATAAATTGATCAAGATTCAACCTCTGTTCTAGTACTTCACTAAACCTTTCATTTTCTGAACTTTTTTTTGTTTTTGTTTTGATAATGGCCATTTACGGTTGTAAAACATATCCAAAGGTAGAACTGTTTATTGCTTGGATAAAAGCAGTCTTTTGAGTTTGATACACCTTATGATATTGATTTACTTAGTTTTAATCTCTATTGAGAAATGTTTTCCTTCCTTTTTATGATTAACTGTCATTGTGATTAAAGGAATTGTTTCTATTGTTACATCTAAATGTGGAATTTATTAGACAAGTTCAAACAAAAGCACTGAATCACAAAAATTTCAAAACCTGTTACTTTATTTTACCTCTTTTGTCATCAGAAAGTTCCCAATAAATTAAACAAGGTTTAACCATCTACTGAAACAAATGGGAAAACTATCATAAATATTTGCTAGATATTTTTCTTTACTAAGATCTAACAATATTTTAGATGCAAATGTTGAAATCCTACTCTGAAATGCTGCAAGTTGCCCATGCCAACGTGCCTAAGCTGATGAGCAGTGTCATAACAACCATGTGTTTAACCCTCTTCATGATTCAAAGCCCTTTCATGACTGAAATGTCTCACTGGTGTCTGTAGTTATATTGCATGAATCGTGATCTGATTGTTGAGGGCATTGACAAGAGGTTTTGAAGTAACAGGGCCTGTTGCATATTGAATAGCCAGGCTCTGCAGGTTTTCAAGCCCTCATGCCCCATGACATGCATGTTCCTGATGTTATACAAACTACAGAGAAATACATGCTCTTATCTACCCTAGCCATGGGACTCCTCGCGCTATGCTCTCATTACTTACACCCTTTGAACTAGTAGAAGAAGGCACAACGCCACTGGTTGAATACTGACATCTGTGGAAAAGGAGAAATTTGCCATTTGGTATGAGGGACATATGTTAGGTTTTGTACATGGCAGCATCCCCATGTTTGGTTTTCTGCGACGTATCCCGCCATAACTTAAAATTTTGATATTTTCTCTCCCTCCATATGGCTTTGAACACGTTGAGAAAAACAGAGCATGTTGCTGTGAAAGGAGAGTCTTTTAATAACTTACTCATTGGCTTTAGGAAGATGTAGTCTGATATTAAATAAATAATCAGAAAAAATGGAATTTTTTGCTGATTGTCTTTAATTGTAACTTTTGGAAGAGGAAAAACATGCAGTAAGACAGACATTAACTAAGAATTACTGTTCTTTTCGAAAGCAAAACATTTCATGGTGTTGAATCCCTTACTGTCATGCTTTATTCTGTATCCAGTTGAAAGAGTATTTACAGAGATAGTTAACAGCATGGTTCCTGGCATCGGTACTGAAAGCTTTATCATTCTCTAGTCACATATGTTAAGCAAGAATGTATATTCATTAGAGTGAGTGCTTTCTAATAGCCTTAAGAACACCGCTGCCAGTTATACGCTAAATATGTTTTTACTTTATTGTCACAGATGAACACATATTATTTTAATTGGGCTAATTTTGCAGTTTTGTCCATTCACAGTATTGCTTTACTGTGGCAGATGGCCCAGTGATGTGTTATAAATACTTCGCATGACATCCCCTCTATTTTACTGATCTTCACTGTGATTTTCCCATTGGTAATGACTAATGACAGTTTCCTAGCCAGCAACTTTTAATAGATTCCATTTTTTTCTTTAATCTCTGCCTGTCCTCAACAGCACTGTTTTGTTCAATAATTCAATCAGTTCAGCAACAGTATATTATTAGACAATTGAACCATTACTTTTTGAATTTTTGAAATGCAAAATACCCATGAAGTCATCACTGATGAATATTTCCGTATTGATAGAGACCACTGTCTCTTCTGAAGAAATGGAAAGGGGTTTGCTATCTATGCTTGAATGCTTTTCCTTTCCTTTTATTTTTATTTCTCTTCCTTGGTACTGAGAGGTACAGTACATAGGAAGGAATCAAATAACTAGAAAAATTAACAGAAAGGATTAACAGTTTTGCCTACCCACCATGGCCATCTTAACCATTCAACGCCAACGTATCAAAGGATTGAGTCTATACAGAAAAAATTCCATTCATCCCTGCCTCATCAGTGAAGATTTATCTGCAAAAGGGACACCCTGAGGCAAAACCGCTTTCAGGTTCATCCCATTTGTATTAGCAGACTGGGATGTAGATGCTGCAAAATCAGTAGGAGCTCCTTATAGGATGGTGTGATCTTTTGGGAAACTCATGGACTCTGAAATTTCTCACCAGAATCACTCCTTTCTCCGTGAAGAGGATTAGATTGTCAGCTTTCTATCTTTAGGTTGCTAGCAGCTGCTGTGTTTTGCTAAGGGCAGTGCTCCTCACACGCTCTCTCTTTTATCCAAGACATTTCATGAAATGAAACAGTAGTGGAAGCAGAGCAAGCGGGTGGCTGCAGGACAGTTCTGTGATTTCACAGCATTTTGTGAGATTTCACAGTTTAATTTCACAGTTTAATTGTGTTTCTTCTCTGAACAAAAAATTACTTCAGACAAGAATGCCTAACAAGCCCTAACCAGTCTGTATTTTGACGCTTTTATTGCAGAGATAAGGAGGAAGGACAAATTGACTGAAGCCTATTATCACTCAGACATTAGGTTGTGTTTGGACCCAAACTTTAAAATTAGTAACTTTATAGCTTTGAATCAAAAGTGGTTTCTGCAACACATAAGCCTCTCATAACTTTCCTTTCATCTTCTCTCCCCCTCCACGGAGTGATATAGGAAGTTCAACTTAAAAATGCTTTTTTAAGGCAACACATGTATGTCAATACAACTACCCACCTGAATTTCAAAACTGTTCTGTAGGTGCTTAACTATGCTTGCTAGCATCAGGCACCATCTTGGTGTATTGCTGCTTACTCAGTGTTGCTGATACTAGTAGTGATTTCTTTTACCTACTGAATGTTGATCCTGAGAGTTTTAATTAAATTTGCCGTTTCTCAGTGAAGCTGCTGAAGTCACGTGATGGGACAAATTCTGTCTTTGGAGACATTTGCATACTGCCAGTGAACCCATCTAAGGGATTATGCATGTGGGTCCAGCAAGAGAAGGGAGTCAGTCTAATCTTTTACAAAACCAATTCATATTCAGTTGCAAAAGGAAGAAATGTGGAAATGCAGCAGAACAACTTCTCTTTGAAGGAGGAGAGAAGAGCTAACATCCTTTAGAAAAAAAAAGGAAAATAGAATGATTAAAAGTTTATTGTTTGCTGATACTGAAAACTTTCAGGGAGGCCTAATGCCAAACTTTTCATTTTTTCCCTCTGACAGGCACAAGCATATTTACTGTTTATGAAGCTGCTTCTCAGGAAGGCTGGGTGTTCCTCATGTACCGAGCAATCGACAGTTTTCCTCGATGGCGTTCATATTTCTATTTCATCACCTTAATTTTCTTTCTGGCCTGGCTTGTTAAGGTACCTAAAACTATGTCTTTTTAAAGCAGTTTGAAATGTAGATAATATTAAAATTAATTTCTTCTCTTTTCTGCTTGCAGAGCTTTGTGTCAGCCACTCTTTCTTGTTCTGTTTTTCAGAATGTTTTCATTGCAGTCATCATTGAGACATTTGCAGAAATTAGAGTGCAGTTCCAGCAGATGTGGGGGTCCAGGAGCAGTACTACTTCAACTGCTACAACCCAGGTGAAGCACTTGAGATGCTAAGATTCTCTGGGGATTTGATTTGGTTTAGTTTATGAATTATAATAAGCAAAAAATTACTGTTATAAATATTTGACTTGGAGTGTTGCCACCTATATTCTAAAGTTAATATATGAATTTTCATATAAAATTCTATAATTCATATCCACATTAACTGCATTATCCAACTAGTCTTTTTTTAAAAAGAATAGTAGAGAAGACAGTAATGTGGTTCCCTACATGGCTAGGTATGCTATGGTTCTGTTCGTATTTTCTTTTAATAGAATAGATAATGGTGTTTTATCATATCATTGGTGGGTTTGAAATTAGGGTTGCTATTAAATATCACTTTCTGTGCTAAGGAATAAGAGCTGAAATTGCAAAGTTGTAGCTGGAAGAAGAGAGGTCAGAGGGTAGCTGAAGCGTTTAAAGAAGTTGGTCCTGGAACTGAGAAGGAAGTGTTGAGACCAAGTAGAAAATGAGGCATTGGGGCATTGAAAGAGCCATGCTAATGGTTGGGGTAGTCACAGAAAGTGAGACCCTGAATAGAGACAAGGAGTAAGAAGAATCCATGATTGAAAGGCTGCTACATGTGGGCTGCATAGTGGGAAAGACCCAGTATGAAAAATGAGAGCTAGTGGGCTGAGATTTAAATTCTCTCACTCATTAACAATCAGGTTATGTGTTCTGAATGTACAAAAGACCAGGCTTTTCCAGGCAAGGGCACGCTTTTGCCATCTCTAGGAGGAAGCAGTACAAAAAAGCTGCCTGCAAAAAGCTCTTAGGAGGACAGATGTAAGAGACATACTCATGAGGGAATTTTTTCTAACTATGTAGCTAGAGATTATTTATTTTCTTAAACCAGAGGATTTAAATTTTTAAACAAATTATTTATTAAATATTTTCTGATATTCCTTTGGTTATTCCTGTAATCCATATGTAAATCTAGTCCTTTTCTGCCTGCTGCTACATTTTTGCCTTAAATAGACTTCACAGCAATAATTTCTAATCTATATATGTCTTTGTCAAAGCAGACTTTGGCATATCAATTTAAAATCTAAAAAAAAAGGTCTTTTCTACAGGACACATGCTTAGCCTGGGGAACTTAATGTTCATTTCTTCTCTGATAGGACAAATTCCTGAGCCATATAGGCTTAACCAACATACTCTGAACTAGCAGCTGGAACAGAGAGATCGATATAGGGAAACACAAGCAGCAGCCCACATTAAGGAATTTCAAATACCCTGATGCAGACAAGCAAATGGTTGCTTTGTTCCTTGAGTCACTGACGTAATGGGACATAAAGGGAGCCCAGATCACCAAACAGCAAAAACAGTTTATCTTTTTCTAAGAAGGGCAGAAAATTTCTTGCAGAATTTCTTATTCAAAGCACCAGATGAAAGTTAAAACCCTTGCTTGTTTTGTGCATGAAATAACCTTGAGAACATGCAACAATACCTTCCTTCATTTGCCCACTTCATAAATAATTGATCTGTTCCCCAAACTTATTCCTATAGAAAAGAAAATGGGTGTCAAAGTCTAGGAAGGTGTCTCAGGAAAAGACAAAAGGATGTTCCTGTGAAGCATTGCACATTACAGCATGGTACAAAGAGGAGTAACTAGGAGCTGATCTTGGTTGGCAACTCTTCCTAGAGCAGAGATGCTAAATAAGGGCTCAGAAGCATTACAACCATATTTGTGTGACTCTGTCCCCACTCTAATGAGCGCTTCTCTCAGGATGACTTTAAAGTTTCAATCATGTTCCTGTGACTGTGTTCTTGAGGTTACTTGTTTGAATGCTGAGTGTCAAGGAAAAGGTGGGAGTGAGATGAGGACTTTGCCACACTTTATTATATAGTATAAGCAGGTGGCAATTTAAAATGCTAGAGCCATTCATTTTCTTTCAAGGACATTTTAAAAGACAGTGTTAATGACTTTGAGACATGGTTTCTGACTGTTCCTTATGTCGAGCAATCTGCATCTTTTTGTGTCCTAATTTCTGAGAAAAAAAAAGTCAGAATACCTACACCTATGCTTCCAGTGAATACCACTGTGGTCAAGAGAGCCTTTTCCATTGACATCATTAGAGCCTGGAAATATTCAGCTACCTACAGGAATTACAAGCTCTGGGAAACAATACAGAAACTACTCTTGGTATGCATCAATGCAGCAAAAATAAAGTGGTGCTTGGAGTCAAATAATTTTTCCAGTAAAAAAGACGAGCTTGTCTGCTATTGCCAAATACACCATAAAACTTATTTGTGTGGTCACAATGTATTTGTGTTTCCTCAGGGATAAGCTTACCATTGTAAGGAACTTATTCTGAACAGGTACCACCATCTAATAATACTGATCATGATTAATTGAATCAGTTTCTACATTAAGACTAGTAGGGACACATTATGTTTGATGTTATCTGAGTAAAATTCAGACTCTATTAATGTTGTAAAATGCATGTTACTTTTTTTTCTGTAGCAGTGAGAACCATTTCTCTGTTATTTTAAACTAGCTATCGTCAAAACATATGGTTGACCTTAAGGGGAATGTAATAGATTTACCTTGTATTTATTGGCACATAAAACATTTCTGACAACAATCTTCCCTTTCAAGATGTTTCATGAAGATGCTGCTGGAGGTTGGCAGCTTGTGGCTGTTGATGTGAATAAACCACAAGGCAGAGCTCCTGCATGTCTACAGGTATGACATTGCTTTTTAATAAATCAATATGTGTAACCAGCACAACTCAAATGTTGCCATAAGGAGACTGCAGTGAGAAATAGCTACAATAGTTTTAGTCTTTTTTTTTTTAAATTCATTGCTTTTTGCAGTGTAGACTTGTTCTTGGAAATCACGGATCAGCAAAAAGTGATCTACCATGCCTTAAGGGAGAAGATTAGAAAAATCTATTCCTTACAAAGGCTCTGTTTTGTGTGCTCATGAGAGAAAAAATTAAGATTTTCAAATATAAAATAAAATAATTAATCATCTTATATCTCTCAGAATTTATATACAAATGGTTTCCATTCCTGGGTTATTCACAGCAGAAATACCTGTTTATTAAATGCAAAATACAATGGCACATGACAAGAAGCATGACTAATCATAATAAACACAGAAGTACCTAATTTCTCTTCTTTGATCATGCAAATAGGCTCACAGAATAACGGGGAAGATGGGTGTAGGTATTATGCCATACAGTGTTTGAAACTTCCAGATATAATATTCTTACTTGGATATAAATGAGTTTGTAAAACTCTATCCTCATTATTTAAATAAATCAAGACTAAGTAATTTTTTTATAAATCCATTTTTAGTACAGAACACTGTACAGCAGCTCAAATTTTTATTTGTATGTTAAATAATATCATTTCAGGATAAGCCAACTAGCTTCAGAGTAGAAAACCAAATCTACTATAGCAATCTGATAGCATGGTATTTTCTGGCAGATTTGGTTATGTTTGGTTTAATGTGTCAACTAAAATACACACACTTGTTGGCAGCAAGTTGAACTCTAAGCTGGCAAGCCACTTCAATCCCCTACAAAAGCTGTTCATTCTAAAATATCTCTGCATTGCCAAACCACTGCCATATATTTGATTATAACATATGTCTTAACGGATAATTTCTCTTCCCGAATTTAATTCTCAATTAGCAATTGATTCTCAATTTAATTCTCAATAGCAACAAGAACATCATTTGTGGTGGTCCCAAGTAACAGTCTCATGTATGTGGATAAAATGTAGCTGAACTCACAGTGAAAAAAACTCCATATGAAAGTTAAGATGCCATCTGAGTTACCTGCATTACCATAGTATTGCATTTTTGCTGCTTTTAGGAATCATGTGAACACACAGTAAATTGTGTTTCAGTGGACATAGACATCATTCATCAGTGGGTATTTCAACTTTTTATTATTGCAACTCAGCTAGCAGTGTTCTTCTCATTCTTCATCCCTTTGTGATATACGGGAAGCTCTAAAACAGTGCTTTAGTGCTTGTTCTGACATTAAACTGTATAAAGTCCATTAGGAGTCCATTAGTCCAATAGTCCATAAACTATATGAAGTCCATGTCCCAATTTCCTTTAGGAAATTTATTCTTCATGGCATTACTGTCTCTATTGACAAATAAGCTATATTGATGTTGGTCTTGTCAGCATGGGGGCAATAAAGGGGATTGCTGTTCCTGTTTACACACTCTAACTTTTAGATATCAGATATAGATAGATATAAGACTTGAGCATTAAGACTTGTATTGTATAATTTGGAACTTCTATGCATCAGATACTTCTGCATTCATAAATGTAAATATTCCGTGTGCTGTAGGACTTTTTGTGGTTTTTTAACTGCTGACCTACACATATTAGGTTGGTCTAATGATTTTAAAATGTTCTGAGAAATGGATGTTTTTTGTTCTGTATCAGTTCATAATGAGAGAATTGCAGAATGTAGATAGTCTTATTCTTCCTCATTGCTACACTTCCCCCTTACTACCTGCATGAACTGGCACAATATTTGTTCAGTTGTTCAGGGAATGGAATCAAGGTTGGCAGGGGGAAAGGATTTGTTATTGATCAGACTCACTCCAGCTGCATAAATGTTTTTCCTGAAACAAGAAAGGGGTCAGAACTTTAATGGGAGTAGTCTGGAAATATGAGGTGGTTTGTCTGCTGGCTTGTGCAGCCAGCTCCTAGGGATCCCTAAAGTACTCAGCCCTGATGGCTTCCAATCACCCAGGTTCCCCTGTGCAGTTCTCAGGTTTATTCATAGGTACACTTTATATATGTATATTTATATATGTCTGCATATCACACACAAACACACACACGTTTAAAGATGCATTAAAAAAAGGAAACAAGGACAGCAATGAACCACCCAAAAAGGTTACAAAAAAAGCCAAATCAAAACAAACCCAAATAAATTTGAAAGATCCAGACAATGGGTTCACGAATCAGACCCTTTATTTTGAAGAACTCTATGTACTCTGCTGGGTGGTGAAAAGGTTACTCTGTGGGGATTCTTTAGTAGCCAGTGGCTATGAAGTGGTACAGAAATGGAGCATAGTGGAGAGGTTACGGTCATCCATGGCTGTGGGGAGCTTCTAACTACCTGTAGGATGATGACACAGTGCAGAGGTATGGAATATAGAGGTCGTAGGTGGTGTGGAGATGCGATTCTCCATGGCCATGGGTAGGCTCCAGCTACCTGTAGGAACATGATGGGGTACAGAGGTAGTGGATGGTCGGGTACAGATATGGTTGGTGTAATGCCCATGGCTGTGATGAGCTGCCTGTAGAGAAATAATGGGGTGTGGAGATGAAGGGGGGCTGTGGACATCCTTTTGTGCTGAGCTTCCATCTGCCTGTAGGAGGGAGAAGGAGCAGGGAGAAGGTATGTGAGGCAGACATACCTTTGTCTCTGAATGTGGGGAACTTCCATTTGTCTGTAGGACCTTGATGGGGTGTGGAGATAAAGGGTGGTGCAGAAATAAGAGGTGAGAACCAATAACCGAACCGGTCACTTTCACCTCAGACCTCTCTTGCCCATCCAACCTGGGGCTCTCCCAGCCTTCTTCCAGTGTTTTCCATCCCATGTGTCTCTGATGACCAGAAGATGTGACTCCTAGGACAACCCTTCCACCTACCCCACAGTGACACGGGCCACCACCAGTGTTCTAGCCACTGCATCACTATTAATTGTTCCAGAAGCTTATGTAGGGCCCAGCCCACATCTCTCCAGGCTGAAATAATGCAAGAGGTCCTTTTGTCCATGGCTCTGAGGACCTTCCATGTCTGCTGTGATGTCACCAGAGCTGCTGCATCCCTGTGAGATGGACCATTCAAGCAAGAAGAAACAACTAGTGCTAACAACTGATAATACTGTGGAGAAAAACTAAGTAGCTGTAGCAACAATTTAAAGAACAACAGCTCAGTAAATATTTAAATAGAAGCAACAGGCCCTATCTACTGCCTGGTTTCAAAAACTTGTGCTGCTAGAATTGTCAGTTTGAAGGCTAAATTCTGTAGAAAAATATTCGTCAAGTTGACTGGAGGTAGTATTTGATACGTTTGAGATTAAAGACTTGACCAGTGCCAAGCCCTGCATCTGCAAGTTGATGATGGCACTAAGAACATCTGTACAATTTCTGCAGTTCATACTGTGATTCTCCCCCGACATGAACCAGAGATTTTTCCAGGGACTGTCCTGTGCTACGCTCTTCAGTTAGACACTGGAATATATAATCTAACTTCCATCTCCTTGGTTCATTGCAAAAGTGTTAATATCCTCTTTAACTGCCAGGACCAGAAGCAATGGGCTAAAATTAAACAATAGGAAATTCCCCCTGAACACCAAGAGACAGTTTTTTTCAGTGGCATTGATTGAGTGCTTGCACAGGTTGCCCATCTTTGGAAATATTCAGTAGCTCTCAGTACAGAGTTCTGGGAAACTTGTTCTCGATGTCCCTGCTTGAGTAGGGGGTTTGGAGAAGATGATGACTGGAGGTCTTGTTCAGTGAAACAAAGTCTGCTTTAACTTTTATATATAAACTGTACAAAATCTTCCACAAAAATAAAAATAGTGAAATGTATACCAACAGAAAGGTGTTCCCTTGTTTCCTGGATGCAATCTTATGACCCTGAGGAAGAGCAGAGAGTAAGTGAATCTGTGTACTGATCAGATTGTTGAGCAGTGGGGTAATGTGGTCTGTTGCCTGTGATGTTTTCTTGGTTTATACTCAGAACTAAAAGGACTTTGAGCTGTATTTCCACTTTCTGCTCCTCTTCTCTTTTACGTTTGGTCTTGTTCATTTTTCTGAACTGTAACTGTGGTTTTGTAATCAAAGAATTGTGAGTTTGGAGCCTTTTACAAAACCAATACTTTCTCACAGATTCAGATTTCCAGGTTTTAGCATTCCTGAAAAGATAGCATGATGTGCCTGTTCCCTGCATTCAGAGGGAAGTGGCAGGTCACCAGTGCAATCTGCATATGCTTTTGGCAATACAGCATGGCTGTAGTCACTCAGTTTGTGGTCTTGTATCCTGAGGGGTGGATGGGCAGTAGTCACACTACATGGTATTTGCCTGAGGCCCATTCTCTATGACACGTTCAGCCTCCCTGTCTCAGGAGCTCATTGCTCTTGTTTCAGTTCAAAGTGTTGGTGGGGTAGTGATTTTGGTAGCATGAAGACTTGAACCCTGTTTGCATGGGTTGTATGGTTCATGGGGGAGATATAGGAGTGTTGGGGACAGTATTGGAGTACTGGTTTTGGTGCATGGAGCAAAACTGTTCCACACTTCACTTCAGACAGGCAGAATGGGTGTAGACTATACCTAGTATATTCTTTCAAGATGCCTTCTTCCATTCTCAGAATTGTCAGAACAAGACAAACTCCCAAACCCCCAATGGGTTGACGAAGGATGTTTTGTAGGGAACCTTCGACCTCCGAATTATGGTACCTACAGCTATATGTAGAGGCTGTGGCTGACTCTGCCATCACCATTCCTTCTCCAACTGCAGTAACTAGCCTGAGTAACTGCTTGCCTGAAGTTATACAACTGCATTTTCACATTAAAGTGTTGGTGCAATTACTGACTAGAAAACAAGCTTAATGAGAGAAAATGAGAAAGTACAATTTCTAAGAGAAATTGTAAATGAGAACTTGCAAATGCCACTGCTGGTCTTGAGCTGTGTATATAAGGTGATTAGCTATGCCATGGACAAAGCTCTGTTTCTCTTTGTTAGGAGTTCCTACAAATAGATACTTCAGTGTGTTCGGATCTTAGGGACTGACCCTAATTTTATTTGGGAAGAAAACAATTGCTGATTAAAAACTGAATTCTAAACAAATTTGAGACCTCTTCTTATCTTCTTCCAGGCAACATGCGCAAAGAGTATCTGCAATACAAAAGAGATGGCTATGAGAGTTGTAAACTGCCACTTATTTTGACAGGATATTAGCTTTGAAACCTAACTCTGGCACTAAGTTTATTATTAACATGTTTGTGTGAGTGAAAGAACTCAGATAATGCTGGTGTCCTTTAATTCTCCAGTTGTTTTAGACTATGTATCCTGATGAGCTACAAAAAAAGTGTAATGCTGTCATAGTAGGCAACTGTGCAGTACATGGAAAACTGAAGATGAAGAAGCATAACACTCAATTCAGCAGAGAATGTGGGTTTTTTCATTGTTAATAAAACCTCAAGCCTTTCTTAAAAGAGTTGATGTTGCAGACTTTCAGTGGCATTGGACTGCTGGAGCATATGGCCCCAGAGTTCTGCCCTACATCTGATTCTGACAGGAAATTTTTTAAGTAGTTGTTTAAAGTGTGTGTTACATCCCCAGCAGGCTCATCCTTTTGCCTCTTAAAAGCCATTATAACCAATTCAAAATTTAGCTCCACAGGACCACTAATACAAGTTTTGTGACATTTCTGACTGAGAGCTAAAGTCACAGACTACACAGCTAACTTGCAAAACACATTTTTTACAGGGGCATCTCCCTCTCTGGAGGCACTGCAAACGCACCTGGATGTGTTACTGTCTCCTGCTCCAGGTTACTCTGCCTTGGCAGGGGAGGTTGGATTAGAGGATCTCCAGAGCTCCCTTCCAACACTAACAGTTCTGTGATTCTTTGATTTTATAAGGACATAAAATTTTTATTTATGAGGACCTTTGGCATTACGTATACATGTATGTATATTAGTGTAATAATTTTACAGGAAAAATAATGCATAACTTTATTTCTGGAGCTCACATAAGTGCAGAAGTACGTTCAGACTCTTACACATGCAGTAACCTATCTGTCCCAAATGTTTCATGTTTCCATTTTTGTGTGACAGTGAATCAGAAGTACTGAAGGGCAGGGTCTGATAGTCTCATTCTCTCTCTCCCAGCTTGGTAGTAATGCAAACCTCCGCTCTCTGTGAGAATGAGGGGATTCTCTGGATACACTTGGTAAAGTCTACTTGAAATGGGATAGGAAAACATTCTCTGACCTCTGGCTGCTCTTTACTTTGCATGTATCAAATGACAAGCCTCAAAGCTATTTAAAATTTAAGAATGCTTCACAAATTTACATCTTAAAATGGTAGATTAATGTCTGTGACAGCATGTGCAGCATGTTTGTAGGTGCTGTGAGATTGGGAAGTACACAGTTAAGGACGGAGCTGCTATTCAGGCAGAAGTAGGCAGGCCTGGGATAAAGACCACCAGGGACATTAGGTTAAATTCACTGAGGACAGGCTGTACTTCAGGAGGAATCCACTGGTGGATTCCACTGGGCTTTGCTGGAAAGGCTCTGGGAGTCTTTGTAGAAGCATGCTGAACAGGAGCCAGTGGCCTTCCCTGACAGCAGAGGAGGTCAACAGGATCCTGGGCCATTGTGTGGAAGGAATTATCTTCTGTTGCTAAGCACTAGTAAGCCTGAATCCAGATACCATGTCTGTTTTTGCGCCGCCTGATATAATAGAAATACTGACAAGCTGGTCCAAGTTCAACAGAGGTTGGGATGGGTTGGGAGACTTACTAAGATGATTGGGAGGCTTATTGTTTTTCAACTCCCTTTCAGTAAAAAAATAGTGAATTAAAGGACGCAAAAAATGTACATGGGCAAAATACGTTTGATTCTCCAGTTTTATGAGATTAGCTTTTTAATTCATAACAGAAAAAGATAGTGGTTCTCACCACTCACATTTACACTTTATTTGCCCTGTCCTCTCCTTCCTCCAATTAAATGAACTGCAATCATTTCTGCTGTCTGAATTCATAACTTCTTTTAATAACATAAACTGAAGTGGATGCCAGTTTACATTATCAGATGAGACAGGAAACTGAGATATCCCAGGAGGGAAATACCTGCCTCTTCAGTTGCAACTGCTACTGTGACTAAAGCTGCTTGTAAACCAGATGTTGGAGTTTATGCCCCTTTACTCCATTCCCTTTCACCCTTTCCTCTCATACTCTACATACAAGTAGAAATTAATGGGAGTGTCTTTATTTTTGATTTTCATAATGGCCAGCACTTACAATCTTCCCATATACAACAGAGGATAGCAAGATTGCATGGGGCTGAACTATATTGTGCAGGTTCTTCTGTCACTGACATGTTTAGTTTCTCTGCAGAGCCTTCCATTCCTCCTCATTTTTTTCACTGCTTTTACCTCACCAAAACTAACTGTTTGCTTTTACATTACACTTTTCATGCTCTGGTTGTTTTTCAGTACTCTTTTGGTACCAAGTGCACCACTGAATTATCCAAACTTCTGTTAACCAGTGCAGTTTCTAGGCTTTCTAAGTGAGAACTGGGCATAGAAAAAAAAGGAAGTAATTTTTTATTTTTTTAAACTGCAGCCTCAGAGGTTTAGGATTTGGAATCAATTAATCTAATTAATTTAATAATAAACTCACATAATGTGCTAAAATAATAAAATCATTCAAATCAAAACTTTAATTTTAGCCAACTGAAAGAGATGTTTCTTTCACTGTAAGAGAGGATCTCAGTTAATTGGAAGAAACGCTTATATATATAATTTAATGAAAGCTACTGAAGGTAAGAAGAGAATAGGATTAAGTTCACCTTCTGCTTTTGATTCCAAAGTTACAGTAAAGGGCAAATTAGTATATAAATAGACTACCACACTTTTCTTGTTCACCAATAATTACTTCCCGTGAAAGAGGAGAAAACCCACTTACGCTCTCTCCTGTTACTCCTGGAGTGAAAATCCCTAAGTACTGTTTTGTCTCATTTCTCTCGTTCAATATATCCATTATGAAATTGCTAAAACACTCAATTCCTTCTTTCTCTGGCCGCGTCTCCTCCACCCTCCATATATTTTACGTCTTCTGATATTACCTTTTATCTTTTTGTCTCACCTTCAAGTATCAATACAGTTTTGTCATTATACAGAATTCTTTTACAAACTGAGATAATAATACATAGCATGAAGGACTAACTTTTTTTTTTTGCAAAAAAGATATGCTTAAATTTCTGACATTAATCGTATGTTCAAAAGCGCTGTAGTCATAATAATGTCATTGCTTGCTCAGATCATAGCTTTGTGACCTTCTATTTCTTCCCTAGGTGGAGCACATATCATTAAAAGTGAATATAGTATTTTTAATCAGTTGAAGATTTTACTATCAGAGTACAAGTGCACATACAGTTTTTAAGTGACTGCTTCCATTCATGCTGACACATCACATGCAGTGTTCCCAAGCTTTTTCTAAACATCGTTCAATCTCCGGCTACGCATTTCATTTTTTCCCAAACTATACATTTTTGCATGTGAACAGGGAATTGTTGTCTAGATCATTGTTTCCCACAGGAACCACAGTTCCATATTTTCTCTTTTCATTATAAAACTATGCATTGAGAAAACTGCAGATGTCATTATTTGATATTAATAATGACAACCACATTTCATGGAAGACACGAGCTTAATCTTTCTAGTTCAGCTTTAAGTGAGTATGTGTACTTTAAGGAATGAGTGATAAAAACATTAGCAACCTCTAAATAGGAAAAGAAAACTAAAAAACACAATATGCCTTTAAAACCATAAATACATGCTCAAAGAGTTTTTTAAAGGATTTTTTCTGCTCAGTTTTTCTTTATTTGTGAACTGAAGCTTCCTGCTGGGTTTGTAGGAGTAACTCACGGTAGGCAGAAAGTTCTAGCACACTCCAATGTGTTAAAGTAATATCAACAACAGCAAAATAATATGTCAATGTGGAAGCCTCAGCATGCATTCATGCCAAATGGTTCATGTTGAAATGGAAAACACAAAGATTATTTTTCAGTAAGAAAAGAAAATCAATATTTTAAATCAATGCAAGTCATAGGGAACAGTGAGAACAAGTAACAAAAGACCACAAAGCACCTTTGGGAACACTCAAAAGAAAAATGCAATAAGTATAAAACCATTATACCAAAATAAAAGCTTCTTTGCCCTACATGAGGATGGATTTACAAGACATAATCAGAAACCATAGTGACACTAATTTTTCATGTTGCCACTTCTACCCACTTCAAAAAAATTAAAGAAAACTTAGTTTGGTGGCCGAGTTAAAGTTCTTTGAAAATACCATATTAGTGGCCATGTTTCTTGCCCACTTGTCATGGTTTAGTCTTATTTACTTTTAACTGCTGTGCTGCTGTATGCAAGAGTCCTTTGCAGGTCTCAGATGTGTACATGCGTCCTAGTTCTGATCTGCTCATATGCCGTGCACCCAGAGGATAGGCAGGTGGGCTCTCGGGAGAGACGTGAGGGGGTACCTTGGCAAGCCCAGTGTCATTCACCTACCCAGCATTTTAGACATACCAAGGCGCACTACTAACTAGGTGGGATTCTGAAATCCTCTTTGCAGATCAGCTGTGGTTAACCTCCTTATTTGTTTTACCTAATTGAGCAGTTTGGTGCAAAACCCACATGTTTGTGTGAGAAAAAGCGAGTTACAAAGGCTCTGCCCAGAGCCTATATGGTAGCTGAATTGTTGTTTGCTCAGACATAACACCAGACCTGCATTGCTTCTTGTGCCATTGCAGTGAATGACAAAGGCTAGCAAGGTCTGCCAGGCTGAAACCCTGACCTGGTCTGAGGGAGTAGGCATGGTTGTACAAAGGTAAGCAAAGGTTTTACAAAGGTTGTACAAAGGCCAAACTAGTAAAACAGTAAAACCGACAGATCCAGCTCGTCCATATAAAATGGTTGTAGCTGGAAGTAGTTGGACTCAATGATCCGTATCAAGATATTCTATGGTTTTAAGCATTTTTCAAAATGTGTGTGAGAGAGGGTTTTACGTTACACACCACAGTTATCACATTATTCCTTCCTCCATCACTCCCCACTTTAGACAGCTGGATATATCTATTTGCCAACTTAACACAGGCTTTACCTTGTTAGAGTGTCTCTCAAGTAGTTAGTTAGTGGGTTTAGACACCACAATAGACAAACCTCAGAGGGATACATTTTTCCACAATAAGGAATGTGAACTACAGCAAGAAACCTATCAAGTAGTCTTCTCAAAGTCTACAGGAAATTTGTGCTTAGCCAATAAATCAGACGCAGATCGTCAGAGTCCCTCTTCATTCTGTTAGCCACTAGGATATTGCCTCTCCCTATGTACAATATAGTTTGTTAAGGAAGTAAGTTCTAAATAATTCAATACACTAATAAGTGGAGTTTCTCCAAAGGACAGGCCCAGACTCAGGCAACGGTAGAAGCAGAACTTTTAATAATGTTCCCTTTCATATTTGGAGCAGTAATATTTATAGATCCCAGAGAGGAATTAATAAAACCAAACTTACTGCAAATTTTAATTAAAATAATACAGGGCAATGGAGAGTCTTGACTACCTTTTTCTAAGAACTCCATCCTTCACAGGAAATGACAATATACTTGGGTAAGAAAGGTCAGAATAATGCATATTAATTCAGTGTGTCCTAAAGGCAGGATATATATTCTCCAATCTGATTAACTCTTTCCTAGATCCAGCTTTATACACCATGTTCCTAAGGAACAAAATTCACTCAAACCCTTTGCAAATAACTACTTTACCTCTCACTAGAGACTGAATGCATTAAGAATGCCTTTGATATATTTCAAAATATTTAAATGCATGAATTTTATAGGAAGTCTACTTTTATTTTACTTTGATAGAACTGAAACAATAATGATGGTGAGATGAATAAAGGTGTCTGTGTTTATTTAGACTTTGAGATTTTGCCTTTGGGCAGTATGTTGGTCAGTATTTAATATTTAATAACCTTAAAGCCTATTTGGGGTGTTATCTCAATAAAATAACACATTAACACATCGCTTTCCTTTTGCTTGCTTTCCTTGGATTGATATCTAGCAATGTCATAGATTATGGGAAACCCTGCAGTATAATCCTTACTAACAGATAAACAATGCATTTGCCATGCCTTAAAAATTGGCCAGTACCAGAAATAGGCATATATATATATATATATATAATCCTTCTCTGAGCTCCTGGATACCCATTTATGCCCTCATTCTCTGTCTTGCACTCCAACAGTAATTCATTTGGGGACTTTCTGAAGTGGATGTTAAATTTAGGCCATTATATTTAGTATCTGTTGGTGGATTTATCACATATTAACTTGTCGAGCCTTTTTTTTTTTTTTTTTGAACCCATTTTTTGTTTTGGCT
>VYXB01004706.1:46676-157297 GCA_013397135.1 Pachyramphus minor
ATTGATTACAATTACAGATTAATTTGCTCATTTTCCTGAGATTACTCAGAAATAACACAAAACAGTGCAAAGATTGTTCTAATTTTGAGACAGGTGCTCATTTTCAATAAAACCAAGAATTTGAGACAACAAAACTTTACAGTCAATCAGTAACAAGAGGAGGGGAGGCGGGAGTGTCTGAGGACTATAAACAACCAGCCATGGGAGATGGCTGCTTTTTGTTTGTGCTTGTGTATCCAAATAGAACTCCCAGTGCCAAGGAAATATCAGAAAGGGAAATAGACTTTGACTATCATGAAGGATTGTTATAAAAAGACATTAGTGTATTTGGTGACAAGGCTGTCATTTGTAAGACAACCTTCAAATCTTCCCATAGGTAACAGTGTGGCATTAACAAATAATAATTAACTTAGTGATTATTAGATTCCTATTGTATTTTTTCTGTGTTTCTATTTCTCTGCTATTGTATACAGGCATCTAAAAGAAAAGCAATTTCAAGGGCATTCAGGATTGCATGCATATTGCCAATCTGCAAGGCATACCGCCTCCCTCCCTCTCTCCTTCCTTCCTGTCTTTCTTACCTGCCTGCCTTTTCCTTTATACCAAACCACATATGTAACTCACATAATGAGTTTGAGACATAGCTATTTTATGTTCATAGTTTCTTCTCCATAGTTTTCCATTTACTTGCTGAACCGTCTGTTCTTGTTCATTACAATCAAAGTAAATTGCTAGCCAGAGTTGGTAGCAGTGGAACTACAGAAACTAAACAAAAAAGAAAGGAAACGTTGTTCTCATTGTTTTGCATTTGATCAAATAGAACACGACTTCCTCAGTTTGAACAGTAATTTTCCTGCAGACTTAAAATATTGGAATCACATCAAAAAGACAAAATGGATAGGTGTTTAACTATAATTAAGATTATAAAAGGGTAGTTGCTTTCCTTGGCAATAGCCCTTATTAGAAGACAGCCTCCTGCAGCTGAAAACTGGGTCACATCAGGCCTTTGGCATCAACTTGGGATATTTAGGATCAAGTATTTTGAATTTCTCTGAGGAAGTAGATTTTCAAAAATCTTTATAGGTCACAATTATATCATAGAATTATTGAGTTCTTAAGGTTGGAAAAGACCTCTAAGATCATTAAGTCCAACCATTAACCCAGCACTGCCATGTTTGCCTGTAAACCATGTCCCTCAGTGCCACATCCACAGGTTTTTCTGAACACTTTCAGGGATAATGATTCTGCCACTCCCCTGGGCAGCCTGTTCCAATGCTTGATAACCCTTTATGTGAAGAACTTTTTCCTAATATCCAATCTAAACCTCCCCTGGCAGAACTGGAAGCCATTTCTTCTCATCCTGTCACTTGTCACTTGGGAGAAGAGGCCGACCCCTACCTTACTACACTCTCCTTTCAGGTAGTTTTAGAAAGCAATAAGGCCCCTCTGATCCTCCTTGTCTCCAGGCTAAACAATCCTGGTACCCTCAACCACTCCTCATAAGACTTCATGCTTCAGCAGCACAATGTCTTTCTTGTCATGAGGGGTCCAAAACTGAACAGAGGATTTGAGGTGTTCACCAGTCACCTGTGTCAAGTACAGATCATCGCCCTGTCTTGCAGGCCACACTATTTCTGATATGAGCCGGATATCATTGACTTGCTTGGCCACCTAGGCAGACTGCTGGCTCATGGTTAGTGACTGAAAAACAACACCACCAGATCCTTGTCCTCTGGGCAGCTTTCCAGCTACTCTGCCCCAGCCTGCAGCACTGCATGAGGTTGTTGTGACCCAAGGGCAGGACTTGTTGAACCTCATACCATTGGCCTCAGCCCATCAATCCATCCTATCCAGATCCCTCTGCAGAGTCTTCCTACCCTCCAGCAGATCAACATTCCCATACAGCTTGGTATCCTCTGTGAACTGACTGAGTGCACTCAAACCCCTAGTCTAGATCATTGATAAAAGATATTAAGCAGGACTTACCCCAGTACTGAGCCCTGGGGAGCACTGCTTGTGACCAGACAACAGCTGGATGTAAATCCATTTACCACCACTCTTTGGGCTTGGCCATCCAACTAGAAACATTGGCTGACACGGTTAGTCAAAATCTCTGAACTTCTCCTTGGTTTTTGACAAGCTGAAAGTAGAACCTTTTGTGTAGCCCCTGATTTTAAAAAGGTGCCGAAGCAAACCTGCTCCACAAGGAATAGATTTTACATAAGGAATTTTTAGAAGTCTCGACCTTCTTTTGTACAGTCGTGTACAGTTGTGTGGGGATTGGTTGAGATGGAGGTAATTTGCGTCATAGCAGCCCTTGTAGTGCTGTGCTTTTTTAAGAGGGTGTTGGTAATACACCGATGTTTTGGCTATTGTTGAGCAGTGCTTGCACAGCATCAGCATTGTCTTTCCAACATTCCCCCCTTGCCAGTAGGCTGAGGGTGAGCAAGGTCTTAAGAGGGGACACATCCAGGACAGCTGACTCCGGATGACCAAAGGGATATTTCATGTCGTATTCATTTCATTCATTTCATATGATGTCTGCTCAGATATAAAAGCTAAGAGAAAGGAGAGGACACACACACATTTGTTATTGCAACATGTCTTCTAGAGCAACTGCTGTGCATACTGAAGCCCTGCTTCCCAGGAAGTGTCTGTACTTCACCTGCTCATGTGAAGTAGAGAATAAACCTTTTGTTTTCCTTTGCTTTCACATGCTGCCTTTGCTTTTGCTTTATTAAACCGCTTTGATTTTGACCAACGCATTTTTTTCTATCTTTTTTTCTATCTTTTCCCCAAGCCCTTCCTGATACTCAGACAGGGTCAACCCACCACAATAGTTCATTCATTAGTCAGTGACATTCAGTTCTTACAGCATCATGGCCAAATTAATAAGCTGAAAATCTCTTACAATAAAAATACACAAGTTGTTTTAATATTTTTTAATGACTGCTTCAGTTATGTGGTTTGCTTTTTTTTACCTCAGTCTTTTTGTTTTAATCTAAACAGGCAGAGTGGAACGTTTTTCTAGCATTCTTTTTAGCAATGGACTTCAGTACAGCTTGTACTCATAATTTGTACTTAGAAATTTTGGGGCACATGAGTGTGGATTATAGAAACTATTCAGTAATGTCACTAGAGTTTAAGTTCAGCTGAGTTTCCTTTAGCAAATTTTATTTCTGGGGTTAAATATGTCCAGTGTTTCAAATCCTATCAAACTGAAAACAGGTATTTAAATTGTCATGTAGTTTTTTTGTGTTTAGCACAATTAGAGCAATCAAAGGGTTGAAAGCAGCAGCAGGAGCAGCATGACTTTCTCTGGAGCTGTAACTTGGATGACAAATCTGAGCAAAGTGGAAGACTGCAGAGCCTTAGAATAAAACTAGCAGGATTTTTTTGTCTTCACGAGGGTTGTTTTCCCTCCAAGATTTTCCATAATGGTAGTATTTCACAAAGAAATAACTCTTTTCACTAGGACTGCAAAGAATATCATGTACTGCAGCCACGTAGGTTATTAGATTGTTCTTTTTAGATGTTTTTTTTAGATTTTTGAAACTTTTAAAAATAAATCACTTTGCAATATCTCTTTGTTGTTCTTGGGGTCTCTAACCCTTTAGGCTTCTCAATAGTGAGTGGAGAGAGTTATTCCCATCATGAACTTGGAGATAATTCACAAGTTGGGGATGATGAATTGCCATTTGTGTTGTCTGTACTTCTTCATTGTCATGGGGAGGAGACACAGACTGTGCGGTCTTCACAGCACCTCAGTGAAATGCCTAAGAGCAAGCAGGATGAGTGTGAGCCAGTGGCTTGTCAGTCTTTAGTTACATGTTCTGAGGCAGGTTGTTATTCACTGATTGAGCTTTAGAAGAGGATAATTCACTTACTAAGTTTCTGAGATAAAATTGATGGGGGATTCTCAGTATTCTGCAGAGCTAAGTAGAGCCAAATTCTACTTCTTAGAGACCTTCTTGTACCTGTACGTCAGAGAAGAGGTGAGGAAGAAAGGATATGAGACTATCCCAGGTTTATTTCTGCTTTCTCTCTTTCTGTTTCAGGGAAGTGCAGAAGAAAAACAGTGTAATCTGGGCACAATTAAACTTGGAATTTTGCCACTGACTGCACTGGAGAAGAATTTATTTTCTAATGTTTTGAATATAGAACAGTGGTTTTGCAGTTATTAAAAATGGCAGATTGAAACAAACTTATATATCAAATAGTCTTGAAATATAAAAAATACCATAACCCATGAGGCAAATGGTCATGCTCTTGCTAACTGACTTATAGGTGTATGGAAGAAACTAGCTGTTTATTTCTCCTACCTATAAATATAATGGGAAAAGGGAGTTCCTTAAATTTACTCTAGCTGTAAAAAAATTATTTTACTGGTTATGCTTAACATTGAACACATTTCTAGAATACTTCCGTTTTCTCAGAATTAATGATGTTCTATGCTTCAGCAATTCCAAGAATTGCTTTCTGTCTGTTTCATTGCTTAAGTGGAGCTTACATGCCTAAATCCACTTGACTGCTTTGAAACTCTTGGTCTCTAAGAAGACTCTTCAACATGTAAGTGTTTTCATAAACTGTAAACTATGTTTTCATAAACTGTAAACTCTGTTTTCATAAACAAAAACTGTGTTTTCATAAGTAACAAGCTTATATTGAGACAGATAAGTGTATGTATAAAACTCACGTTGGACACGAAAAACTTACTATTTTGTGGATTGTGATTATGCAACTGTATTCAACAAAAAACATTATGAACCAACATTGTCATTGAAATGAAAGGACAGTAACACCAGTTGGTATATAGGAACCAGTGTAGCTACTTTTGCAGATCATTTGGAAAGTCGGCCATAGTAGTGCTGCCACTGAAGTTCTTTTTTCACATAAAAAAACCCCACATTGTAAATCAATGTACAGTTTAAGCTGTTCACACTATTTCAGTTCAAAATTAATCATTAGTATATAACCACTAGGTTAATCTTACTGGTTGTTTAAGGGAATTATAAGATATGGTGTGCAAAGGCTGAATAATAGAATAAAACTGTGGCTTAGAATGGGATGTGTGGCAGTGATAGATACAGTTTAAATTTTAATGATTTTATTCTTTGCACTGGTGGGATAGCAATATTAACTAGAAATTAATTTTAAAAATACTAAAAAGCCTTAGGGGTGGGAATGAGGACAAGAATAGATATTTATGCATAGGTGTGGCTGTACAGACATAGACACAGAATGAATGGAATTTATTTGGCCTTCTTATGAGTCTGGCAATTAAATGTACTGATGGGAGTTGATCACAGTAGACACTTTATTATCAGAAGAAAGACATCAACAAGAGGTGATTCATGTAATTTTAAGACAGTCATTGATGATGGCTCAAAACCTTGGTCATTTAAATTTTCAAGTTGAATTCACAATGCAAATACTGAAGAACATATTGTGGTAATGGATTTTCAGTAAGCCCTAGTCTTCATGTAGCTTTAAAACCCTGTCATGATCATATTGAGAAGTAATTGGGGGCCACATTCGAGTTTCTAGACACAAAATTTCATCTGCTGAAAATAAAACTCTAGTTAGTCAAAACTGAAAATTGGACATACAGGTCTAAAGAGGTCCTACTTCACTGATATTTAGCAGACCATGTTAATTCAGAATACTGCAGTATGTCAGTGATAGCAGTTCCCCCTAAAGAATTTGTACCGATAAAAATAGACTGAGATTGTATATCTTATGATCTCTTGCAAACAGATCTTCAGTTTTGGGTGTATCTCTCTGGTCATAATTGAAGAGACGGTTTTCATTAAAGGCAAATTTCTTCATACATGATATAATCCAAATCATATAAAACTATCACAAACAAAATAGCTGGAATTTCTGTATTTTCCCATTTTTAAGGAATACTGTGAATGGAAATGTTACTTGATGATATATATTAATGTGGCAGTTTTTAAAGGTGCTATAGATCTTCTTTGGAAAACTAAAATAAGCTGAATGATTTACAAGTGAGAAAACATCTAAATTTTCAGAACTTGCACCAATATTGTCAGACATGTTATTAGTTTGTTTTATCATTTAATTACAGGATCCTTCTTCTTTTCTAAAGTCTTATGAGATACCTCATAATCCCATTGAGAATTATCAAATAAGAATTATATATTACAAATATAGGACAACAGCATTTTGCTATCAAAGGACATTCCTTTGTTGTTCAAAAAAAAATGTTTGATGCTCATATTTTTAAAGAAATCCTTTGAAGTTCACTTCAATAGAAACTTGCCATACAGACCAGAAGAGATTTGGTTTACTAATTAACTGCTTCATTTTGATTTAGCATATAACAAAATCAAATCACAATTATAGATTTTTTATTAATTAAACTTTTAAAAAATCTGTATATGTGCTGATGGCAAACTTTTAACCTGCCTCCTTGTTTTATTTAATTTTCTTTCTTCTTAATTCCCAGTTTGATTTAATGTTCTACTGTTTTCAGGCAAACAATGCACTCACCAGTTGAAGAGCAGGAGTTAGAAGTGAGGCTCATACAAATCCTTGACCTGGAAGGAGTTTCACAATCTAGGAAGAGCAATTCCCCTAATATTGCTACCCATAATTCTGTCAAATACTCTTATGAGTTCACCCTAGTATTAAACCCTTTTTTACCCTGTGCTCTTGTTCTGCTTTTCTGTCCTCCCCATTCTGTGAACATAAGATTTCTTAATTCCCTCCCCATATGCTTTCCCATCAGATAAGTATTTCCAAAGTGAAAATTCATGAAGATCATATGGAAATAATTTTTGAAAGGGTGGGTTATAGGGAGAAGGGCATTTTAAGAGTTCAGGAATTGTAGGAAAGGCAAATTGTATTTTCTTTACTCTCCCTTGTTTAGTCAACTGCTCTCTATCCATGTTGCTTCTCAGTATTGAGGACATGTCCCAAAATTTGTAATTTTAATCCAAAATCACACATTACCTTGTGGGTCTTTACTGCTTGATCAATCCTATTTATTTTGTGTAATCCCATCCATCTCTAGCAACATTCAGTGAATCAGCTCTTATTTAGGTGGTGTTAAAGCTGTCAGTGTCGCAAATATGGCTCTACTCGCAACTGAACTGCTCTTTTAATTTGCTGGGTATAAATGAGCAGAAGCCAACACAGCTCTGTGAAGCTGTAATGGAGAAAGCAGAGAAAAAATTGAACTGTACCCCCCTATACAAACTCTACCAGGCTCTGAAAGAAGACCTCTAATATCTGCATTTGGTGCATCTGTTGGTTTGCCTTTTGTAGGACCTACCTGCTTGGTTTTATGCCCTAAGTGTGACCATAGTCATGCAGACCACGCATTCTCCTTGTCTCTTTTTATGTGACATCTACATTTTAAAATCCTCTTAATACTATTTGAAAACGAGTCAAAAATGGAAATGTGTGGGTATTTTTAGAAGATTCTTTGTGGCTTGTTTTTTGCCTTTTTTAAGGGGGTAAATGGTTTTCAAAAGAGACTGAAATTTGAATTAATGATGCATATGTTTGGCTTGAGACAATCTCTGTCTTAGGTCTCTTGCTTTAAATCTATTTCTTTAAATAACACCTTATAAGAGATAGCTGGTAATGTTGAACTATGAACTCACTGAAAATGACAATTACAAGTCACTTCCGTGTGTGGTTGTGAAACTGAAGGGTTGTTGGCTGTTAATTCAATTATCCCACTAAAATTCAATTGAATTTCCACTAAATTTGGAATAGTAAGCTTCAAAATAACCAGAAGGTGGCAGTCTCCTGTGTCTGGTGACTCCAGCCTCTCCAAGAGATTTACAAAACCGGGTTCTTGAGTGGTCCAGTCCAAATCCAACCTTAATATCATGCCCTTTTTAAAAAGTGGGGAAATAATTTCTTTTGCTACTACCCGTGAGAGGGAAGCAATTTAAAAAAATCAATGTTTTTCTTTCTGGAATGATACTGTGTTTCATCCAAGCCACATTAGAATTGTCTTTTCATATCCTTTTTGTTAGACAGATCTACATCACTGGTTTTACCTTAGTGAAGGGAAGAGGGATATCACAGCTTGACTGCAGTACAGGTAGTCTAGCTGATGAAGTTGGAGAACAGATGCTTTTTAAGAAAAAGGGAATTATACAGGCAATCACTACCCCTTCCCCTCTGAATTAATGGCAATCAAAATCTTTGATTAGCTCTGCTATCCCCTTGCTCGAGGCAATAGAGCCTAAGTTGTTAGCAGTTTCCAGTGCTATTTAAGTTAGGGAGAAATACTAAACACACTCTTCTGTGTGTTTAATTTTTTTGATTGGAAGCCACTTTACTAGAAAGTAGGTTTCGAGACTAAGTGCAAAAAGTATTTTTTTTCTTCTAATTATTCATCTGATCACTTCTTTAATGGAGCATTTGATATATTTCAAAGTAATCTCTGCTTTTTATATGTAAATCACGAATCTGAGAGTGTGCTAATTAAATTACACAAGGAAAATGCAAGGGGAAACTGTTTTAATCAAAAGGTAGAAATTCCATTGAAATTTTTGATATTTATTTATATAGCTGAGTAACTCATTTTAGAAAAGCTGTTTTTCTAAAAGTGAGGCTTTCTGACTATACCACTGTCAGCATGTTCTTTCTGTTTCCTATAACACACCTGACTAGATATTTCTGAGTCATTAAGCCTTTCAGCGTGAAGCAGATACACATACATGTTTTCAGACATATCAACTGTGTTCTGAATTTCATTAGATTACCAATTTCCTGCCATAAAAATTTCTCTCAAAAAGTGAAGTTTTTGTTGTCTCGTGCCAGCACACCAAAGTGATACATAGCAGGAGCAAAAGCGTTTCAAAGGAGGTAGCTGTCGCTACATACAGTAACTAAGAATACTAATGTACTCCATTAGGCAAGGCATTGCAATCAGGAACCAATAATTAATCCAAATGACCAGTCTGACCCAGGAAAATATTTTCATTAATTCTGGCAAGAGATGTCTTAAAGCAAGTTTTCTTAAAGCACACATTTGGCAGTTTTTAGTTCTGAAGGGAAATTATCAAAGAATTTAAGTACTCTACTTTTTCTAATTTTCATCAAGTGCTTCTGTAAGTTTTAAACTGTTGAACAATACAACAGCTGTAAAAAAGCACTGAAATTTAGCTCAGCCGCCTAAAGAATTTCAAAGCACACCTTATAATAATTATTGTGCTAAGATAAAAATCTGCAATAAATACTAAGAGAAAGTAAGAAGCTCTAGTTATGTATAAAACTTTTGCACAAGGGAAGGTTTTATCTTAGTGAGTTTTCCAGGAAATACAGTGATAGTAAAAAGAAAACCCCACTAAAAAAAAGTTTCCTTTCAAAAGGAATTGCTTTTTTAGAATCTCATTTTCCAAGTTTTCATGATGTTTGGAAATACTGACAGCAAGTTGTCCAAGGACAGAACTGAATGCTTCCACATGTATATTTTGATGTTAGAAAAGAAATTATTTAGATGGACCTTTTTTGCTCTTTCCATGTCAGACAAGCAAATGCTTTCTTGAAGCATTTGGATTTATTGTTTTTTCCCCATCACTTCTTCAAACTGAAGAAAAGTATTCCGCATCTCTTTTTTTAATTGTTGTTTTCTTGTTCATCTTTTCTGTTAAAATGTCAGCATGTTAGTGTTTTCTCGGTAGTTGGGAATTCAAAAGGGTGCTACATTGTTGTACAAGAGGTTGTGGGCAAATAGAGACTCAATTTCTGCTTATCCTGTATGTTGTTTTCTCACGAGCTCAAAGGAACTAGAAAATATAACCAAAAGTCTTCCTAACAGCAGGATTTATGTTTTCAGTCCTCCAACTCATTCTGAGTAGTGTCAGCTCTCTTCTGCCTTCTGTCACTTTATACTGTCAGAACACCCACATATGTCACTAATGGTATGTGAACACTTTTGTGAGGAAAGGTGGGTTGAAGCACATGTGGCCAGCACTGAGCTTTGGTTCCCCCTGAAGAACCATGTCCTCTACAGTGTTGTATACAGAGTTAGTAGATACCAACTTTGATACAAGCAAGTGGCTCATTGGAGTTGACACAGCAACAAAGTCACGATGAAACTGAATCTGTGCTAAATAGTTCAGAAGGTGGTTTAAACTGCAACAGCGCAAAAAGGGAAGGGCAGGCAGATTACTTGATTCCTCTCTAGCTCAGCTGCATCTCTCCTTTTATGTGGGTATCCTAAAAATAATGCCAAAAATTCTGAAGGATTTTATGATGATCCTGAATAAGTACCAAATGCAGAATATAGTGCAATACTTACGTTACAGTCTATCGTTCTTTAAAGTCATTAGTTACTAATTATAATAAGAGCAAAGTTTTCCTTCATATTTATAAAGCAACTAGTAAATCTACAATAACATAAATAAAACTGCAATAACATAGAAGACTTCTAATGAATCAAGAAATAAAAAGCCTAAGAAAACAGAGGTAATGAAAATGGCTGATTCACATCAGGTTAATAAATGACATTTCAGAGACATGGCTCTCGAATTGAAATGTAAGTAAAAGAGTCTATTGTAGTAGTCTATTGAAGCAATTTCAGAGAGACCTTCCAGGTGAGATCTGCAGAGGCATGTAATTCAAGCAATAAGTGGTAATTGAAAATTTTTGGAAGTGAGGTTTCTAGAGTTGTAAAGTGTAAAAGTTATGGAAATTCTGAAGGCATGGAAAAAAATTACAGCATGGGTAGGGTCCAGATTCTTTCCATTCTCACTCATCTCCCCTGAAATTTGGGGAGAAAGTCAAAGCACGTATAATAAACAATTACTTGTCAAAATGATATTTGATGCATTTCTAAAGGAGTGAGTAATATATTATGTACCAACACTCATAAAGGGGAGAACTTCTAAATAATAGCAAACAGATTTAGTCTTAGGGATGGATGTGTGCACAGAAAGCACAACATTTATTACTTTTTTTGTGTGGTTAACATATTCTCGAAATAAAAATGTACAAACATAGGAAATGTCAACATTGTTGACATACATAAAATAGAAGATTGTATCTAGAGGGTTCAGCAACAATATGTAAATATATAATGCAGAGAGTGAATCGGCTGAAGTTTTCAGAGAAGAACTTAGAAAATGTAGATTAAGAATGTCAAGTGCATCCATTATAAGGTGACTGACTTAGCACAGCATCAGCAGTTGGCCATAAATTTCACCTACCCTATAAGTGCATATTTATAGACATTTATGTATGTGCATACATATATATTTTTCTATAATTATGTATTTGTGTGGTGTTCATCCATAATATGACCAGATGGGAGTGCTTGGGTCTGTACCTCTTCCTGTACCTGAGGTTCACAGAATGGGTAAGATTGGAAGGGATGACAGTAGGACATCTGGTCCAACCTCCCTGCTCAAGTAGGATCACCCTAGAGCACACTGCACAGGATTGCATCCAGATGGTTCTTGAATGTCTCCAGTGAGGGAGACTCCACAACCTCTCTGGGCAGTCTGTTCTGCTCAGTCACCCACACAGGTTAAATGTATTAAGTTTGACATATATAAAACGCACTAAGGCTAAATGCATTTTAATGTCTATAAAATGCATTAAGATTGAATGCATTTAGCATTGTGATTTTAAACCAGTTCATATGTCTAGATTGCTGCTAAGACATCACTGGCAATTTGTGATTTGTAGTAATTTTTATTGTGAGAGAAAAAGAATTTGTATGCTTTCTTTTTGCAACTGCTGTGGGACTAGGCAGCATATTAATGCGCATAGAACAGGTTGGTGATTTATCATGTTAGCATAAAATACAGAGTCCACTTCAACCCTACAGCTTTGATGAAGTTACTAGATATAAACCAAAAACTAATTTGGGCTATTTAATTTCACCTTTTATTCATTAATTATTTTGACTCATTGTATTTTCTGAATTGACCTGTGTTGCAATGTTTAGAAAAAAAGAGTTTAAACTTCATTCATATTATTTGGGTTCTGTTTTGCATTTCATAGTATGTAGCTTTAAGAAAATTACTGCTAAGGTAATGATATACTTACTAGCAGTTTTAAAAATCTGACGGGTAGGTAAAAATTTCTATGCATTATTGTTATCCTGAACAATTTAAGGAGTATTTTTGGGTTTCTTTTATGTTGCAGCAGCTGTTCTCGATTTCTCTAAATCAGATTGCAGGCACTGAAAGGCTGCTTGCTTCTTCTCTATCTTCTTGCAAGGAAAATGACATATCTGTGCTCACTGATTTATAAACTGGTGAGGAGGAGGGTCGCTTAGTTTCAAAGAAGCCATTATTTCATGGATTTTTAGGACGGAAGAGTCACCATTTCCTTTTTGACTGTTCTATTAGAAGTTTGTGGGAGGAGAAAAGTGGCTGCTGTTAGTTAGAGGTGTACAGAAGTGTATCTATGCTACTGCTTTATTCGGGTGTTGCAGAGTGTGAATTACCAGGATACAGCTAGTCTGAAAGAGGCATATGCAACACATGCTTTAGCCCTATAGCAGAAATAGGGCTTTCAAATCTAGGATGTAAGGGGAAAAAGTCTATCTAATTTCTGACAGAAACTTTTGCCTTAAATGTTTGGTCATTTTAAAAAATCTGAAAATACAAGTTTTCCATTTCTCTTCAGTAGGCTTTTTATCATTACTTCCATTAATTTATTTCCTAAATGTGTATTTTCTGATTCCTCCAATGTTACTATTGTTACTAATGTTACTGTTGGAAGATAGTGCTTGGCAATTGCTGATTTCTCTGATTTTAGCTATATCGTCATCTGAAAATGACACTTGTTGCTTTAAAAACATATGGTGATAGCACAAAATCGTATGCTTACCTATCAGAGCACATATTTGCATGTCCTGAAATGTTGCCATTAGTCAGTAATAGTCCCATTTCCAGGCCATTTTGAGGCTACATGGTAGGAGACCCTGTAAAAATATAGTTAGGTTCAGTGCCTATCTTGAATTTTGCATGCTAATCAGATAAGATAGAAGGTGCAACAGGAAGCACAGTAAAGTGAAACAAGTAGAATATTTTATGAGCCAGGACAGTTTGCTGTCTATGCTGTTCTTTCTGCCAGGCCAGTGTCACCTCTGTTGCAACCAGATAACATTTATAGAAAGGTTTCCAAATGCATATTCTAAAACTTGCACGAGTTATGATGTTTGGTTTTTTGGGTAGTATTTTCTTTTCTTGAATATCATCATACCATCTATATTATCTCCTGGAGCTGATAACCAACCTTCTCTGTGCTGAGGTGATCTCAAAGAAACTTCGAGTTTCTAAGGAGATTTTTCATTGAACTATGGATCATAAAGGGTCTTTACATTCATCTCTACCACATCTCTATCCTAAGAACTTCCCATACTATCATAAAAAATGTTAAAGCAAGTCTCTACAGCCAAAACTGGTGAAGAATCACTGTGCTCTCATTGCCCTGGGGCAGGCAGCCTGTACTGGAAGACCAAGACTGCCTCCCTGTCATCACTAAAGTTAGTAACATCGTAGCTGTGAGTAGTGACATGTTTTCTTTGCAGTATCTAAAAGCCACCCCTTCCAGCATCTTTAAAACTCACCCTTCACCTTGTTTCCTCAGTGAAAATGCATTATTGGAATTCATCTAGCATCTGGAAATTCCTCTCAAATACAGTAGATGGTATCTCTGATTTACAATATTCCTAGTCTCCCTCACTGATATATAACTGCATCAATATAAGATATGAAAAAGCTTGTTCCCATAAAATTTCTAGTTAATGCTTAATAATTTTCAGAAATGTTCAGATTGCAGAGCATGAGAATAATTGCTAAATTCTCCTTACAAGCATATCTTTTTCAGGCAGTCATAAAGTAAGTTGAAAGCAAAAGGGTTTATAGAAAATTAGTTACATAGCTTGTAAAATGCTCTACAATGTACTGCAAACAAAAGGGAAAATTTCCTGCAATTTCACAATTTTGTACTTGCTCAGATGGCCATTAACCAACAAGATGAAAATCAAATTTATCCTATTCACTCCGTGAATTATCTGTGATTAACAGTGTATAGAATGTGATTTTCTAAAGCTTCTTTCATATTCAAGGTACCTTCAAGCACTTTGTAAAGAAAAGGGACAAAATAAACACCACGAGTATACTAAACATGTATAGGACAAAAAAACTTGCCCTTTTCTTTATGCCACAATTGAATCTTTGCTCAGTGACTCTTAGAAACCTTGTGTCATAGAATCCTAAAGTCAAGGGTGTTTTGCTATTTCTAGTCTTGAACATTATAATTATTTCTGAGGCATTTATGTATCCTTCTTTCAACATCAAACTGAGTGACTGACCTTTGTGTTACTTTCTTAGTGGTGTAAATTTTATGCATACTCCTTAAACTTGTCCTGCTCTATAAAACCCATGATTTTTTTATAAGTATTTAGCAGCTGTGGGCTGAGGTCTGAAAAAATGGCTAGAAAGAATGAGAACTTACTTAAAATACCTTTTTTTTTTCTCATTTGACCTAGTGTTTTCCGTGCTTCTATAATGAACCTGAGTTATGCTTTGTTAGCTCTTCTGAACAAGGCATTATGTTGCCCACATAACTTCAGCTAATGGGACTTTAAGAAGTCATTGGATACTGTAAGACTTGCAGTGTCATTACAGAATGTACCACCACAAGTTGTGCTGATTCTGTGCATGGAAATAAACTGGGAGTTTTATTCACTCTAATGTCACTACAGTGGTAGAGGCTTGGCTGCATCCAGCCATAAGTAAAAAAGAATGGAGTAGCACAAATGTAAGCTTTTCAGTTATAATAACTATTTCATAATATCACCCAACTCTTTTGTGCACATCTAAACAACTTTAACAAATCAAAATCTGTTCTAGCTACAAGAGAGGATGGTCTTCCAGCAGCCATGTGTAGAAAGGAGTACAAATAAGCACCATTATAATATAGGTGTAAAGTTAACCACAGTGATCATGTAGTCAATGTAAGGTCTTTAAGCAGCTGTAGCTGGAAGCTTGCCTGGAATCTTTTAGCAGCTTCATTGGGCAAAGAGCAAAAGCCAGTGAAGATGAAAAGGGAGTAAGCAGCCTTCCAGGGCCATTCCATTAAAACATGAAGGAGATGCTCTGGTTTATGAAGTGATATAGTATATCTAAAATATAAAGAAATAAAGGTACAGCCATATTTTTCATGTTGATGAATGTGTAATTGAAGAGCATCAAAATCTGCAAAAAAGTTACTTACCCATATAGTGATTAACAAAGTCTTTTAGTTAAATTATGTTTACACTGTTCTTTAATTCATTTGGTACTTTCAAGATCTACCCTGCCAGTTTGACAATTATGCACTCTAAGGCTTTCCTGCATATTTAATCTTCACCATGTCTTGCTCAGTACTAATAAGCTTGAGGGCTTTGTAGGTAATTTTTTTATCAAGCCAATTTTTCCTCTTTTTTATTTTCTTAGATCGCCACCAAGAGTGTTAGTTTTGTCAAATGCAGTCTGAATTTCTGTTGGTCTGAAATGAGACAATGAGCCCTTTGAAGACACCTCTTTCAAGGTTTCACTTGATAATACTGAAGGTTACCAGCTGGGTCAGTTTTGAACTAGTAATGTAAGGGTATCACAGCCAATGGGTTCTTTCATTATTAAGTTTGTCAGACCCTAGAAGTTTGCAACACTGACCATCTTACTTAGGGAGCCTGATCTATTACAGACGTGAAAGAAAAATCCTATATAAAGAATGGTGTTACAAAGAGTGACTGATGTACACATCGAACCCCAAAAAGCAGTTTAGCATTAGGAAAAGGTAGTTTCTTATTCAGTTATTCTAGTGACTGCATTTTGCATGGACCACTGCTTTCCTAAGCCAGCATCTGTGTGGCTCCGGCTGTGTAAGGTGGCAGCTGCTGTGGATTTTCTCCAGGGCAGTGAGCTGGCAAAGGCAATTTATGTCACTCATCCTTCCTCTGCCATCCAGGAATATGGGAGGAGTATTGAAGCAATGTACCCCATTCTGATACTCGTGGAGTGACTAAAGACTGCTTTAGGCCATACACAGTAATGCTCTGTAAGACTAAATGGGACAGGTAGTTCTTCACCTGTCAGCAATTGCAGTGTCATTGCTTTTGGGTGAATCTGGGATATTAAATACCGTTTTTCATCTAGAGTCCCTCAGCTGCACCAAGCACATCCCTAGTGTTGAATAAATAAGTAGTATTTTAGAAATCTTTTTTGCTGTCGTGAAATTCCCATCTCAGTACAAAGCAAATCCTCAGCTTCTTTACGCATTTTCAAATACTGAAAGAATTTGCATCATTAACAGTTTTTTGGGTATTGGTTTTTATGGCTACTGCATCTTTAATGCACTCTGCCATCCACGTTCTTCACAGTGTCCTGGACATGAGAATCAGTATTCTGCATGAAGTTGGTTGCCAGTATTACAAGTGATTCATAGTAAATGTAAAAATTTCCATCACTGTTGTAGTTGCTTGATGGCAGTAACAAGGCATTTCACTTGAGACTGCTTCAACACAGGTAATCTTAAGTCCAATTTAATATTAGATACAATTTTCCCACCATGCAACTGGCTGACAGCAACATCAAAACATTTCTTTCATCTCAGTCCTGCACAGTTTAAGAAACAGACATCCAAGCCTGAAAAAAGGTCAGTAAATTAAACACGAACAAAAATTGGCATTATATGTCTTCTTTCAAGTTTGCATGGAGAATTTTCCACCACTGTGTGCTCTGAAAAGGGCTGTAATCCAAATGACACAGTGCTGATGTGGTGATCCAAAATGATTGTTAAGGCTTGGGCGAGTGCTGTGGGCTAAATTCAGCTTTCGCTTAGACCTCATTCCAAATACAAAAGTATGTAAAGAGCTGGTGAATTCTCATGGCCAAACATTGCAGCAGAGATGCATCTAAACCATTCTGTGATGTAGAAAGAGCAAACTAAGACAGATTAAAGTAGGAGGAAAGCTGGGCACAGTAGGTGTTTGGGCTAGAGCACTGTGATTGATCTCCTAAGGATATCGCAAGTCTGTCTGAGAGGCCAACAGGAAAACTGCTTACCATGCGCAGCATTCATGCCAAGTGAGCAGCTACATTCTGACATGCTGTAGAAAAAATTAAGACACCAATCTGACACCCATGAACTGGCCAGTCCTGGGATCTAAAAGTAGTGAATTTCTTTTTTGGATCTCCTCAGCATAATGTTTTTGCTGTGCATGTGATGGAGGTATTTGCTCAGATACCTCCACCTTGCTGACCCTTTGTTCTCTCTCTCTTTCTGCCAGCAGCTAGGAGCTTTTCACATTCCTCACCACAGCTGCCTCCTTACTTGGTGCCTCAGCCAGGTGTTTCTGCCTTTGCCTAGCCTGTGCCTAGCCTGTGTTCTGTCTGAGCCTCCTTCTTTATTATCTTAATGCTGAATCATATTATCCAAAGTAATACTCTTTGTTAGCTAAATAGTCTCCTTTTAGTTCAATTGGGAAGGCGACCTGGACAAGAAGCTTTATGAATTTTAGTGAAAAATAAAAGGTGATGCAGTGAGTCAATAGAAATGCAAGGAAGCTGGTGAAGGGGCCAGAGCACAAGTCTTTTGAGGAGCAGCAGAGGGAGTTGGGGCTGTTTTACCTGGAGAAAAGGAGGCTCCCTAAAACTACCTGAAAGGAGGTTGCAGTGAGGTGGGGGTTGGTCTCTTCTAACGAGTGACAAGTGCCAGGATGAGAAGAAATGACCTCAAGCTGCACAAGGCGATAGGGGAGCAAGTGAACATCAGCAGGGTTTGAGTCTGAATAAGAGCACTAAATTGGGGAGTATTGTTCCTAAATCATGACAATGTCCAAAGGTACAGTCTATATGAGTAAATGTGCACGTATATACATGTATACCAAGACAGTTGATGCATTTTTATTCTTCCTATATTACCATTTTTCTTCCTTGTTGTTGTTTTTTGTGGGAGATAAATGCATTTTGCAACCTAACTTACTTTCTTTTAGCAAGCCATTTCACAATTGAGACAGAATACTTTGTTATTATGAAGAAAATTCTGACACTTTTAAAAATGCAGTGTAAAATATGCAGAGAGACTATCTGATTAGAATTCATGTGAAATGAAAATGTAACAGATAGGATGCTACCTGTTTAGAATCACACCACAGAAAAAAGTGCGTGCTGGATGCCAGTAGCACTGTCTTTAATTATTGTATTCTTATAGCTTGCCTTGTGGATTAAACATAAAAGCAAGACCTTATTTAACCACTATTTTTGTGACTTACCTGTCTTTAGACATTGTTATTAACCCAGGCTTGTTCTGTCATGTTCTGAATGTAAGCCTTTATCTCCTGAGACTCCCTGTCTAGATTGGAATATACAAACGTTTTATGTCACTGGGGTCAAACGGAAGCCAGCTTGCATGAGAAGTGTTTGGGCTGTCTTCTGTTTATAATGCAACATGTAATTCACACAAGAAGTCCAGATATTAAGAGACAAGAAGGGAAGCCTATCAGCCAAATGCTTGCGAATATTTGCTTATCTCCATTCAGCTTTTTAAGGAAGCTAACTGAAAACTCCAGTGGAATTCAAGAAGGGATGAATTCTTTAGAGAGTCTAATAGAGGGCCACAAAGATGATAAAGAGGCTGGAGCATCTTTCATATAAGGAAATACTGAGAGATGCAAATGTGTAGACTGGAGATGATAAACTCAGGAGTAGATCTTAACAGTATGGAAAAATACTTGATGTGAGGAAGTAAAGAACACAGAGCGAGGCTTTTCTCAGCAGTGTCCAATGGTAGGATAAGAAGCAATGGACACAAACTGAAACACCAATAAAGACTAATTAAACATGAGAAAAAACCTTTTCACTGTAAAAATGCAGGATAAGCATGCCCAGGCAGGTGTTAAGAGTTTCCATCATTCAAGATAGTCAAAAACTGACTAGATGTGGTCCTGAGCAACCTTCTCTAGGTGATGCTGCTTTGAGCAGAGAGATTTGACTAAAACATCTCAAGAATGCCTTTGAGATTCTAATCTGACAGATTCTGTGATCTTATTTGTCTTCCACTAGGATGGTTGTCTAATTTTAAACATCCGAACAGAAGAAAAGATTCTTTTACTGTGAAGGTGGTCAAAGAGTGGAATAGGTTGAACAGACAGGTTGTGGAGCCTTCTTCTGTCAAGATACTCAAACTCTGACTGGACAAAATTCTGAAATACCTGCTCGAGCTGACTCTGCTTAAGCAGACAGCAGCAGACTAGATAATCTCAAGAGATCCCTTTCAACCTAATTAACTATGTGATTATGTGAAAGTAAACTAGTAGAGGCACACAGAGTCTTTACGAAGAAGTTGAGAGGAGGCAGAGTTCTATGTTTTTAGTTTTATTTTTCCTGAAATTTTGTCAGGAACTTCTAAATATAAACTCAGGAACAAATAAATATGGTCTTTTCCATTGTAAGCACAGCTTAAATTTACAAACACAAGGAACCATAATGGTGCATAACTTACTTATGTAGAGTTTGCAAATAAGCATTAAAGACCTGAACTGTATTACTTGTAGAAGATTGTAAAAAATATCAATATTAGTGACCATTCAAAGATGGTTTAATGTAAAATAACAGTATGTTCTCTGTCTTTGACCTTAGCTTCTACTGGAACAGCTGTGGCTGACCTAATGAGGGTAGTGGTTAGTTTTCAGGGTAAATCATAAGTCCACAATCTTTGTGATCGGGGTTTAGAAGTTATTTCTTTGAACTTTTGCATACATCTTATGTATCTTATCACTATTGTTTTGGCAACTCATGGGTATAAACTCCTGGCCAGTGCTCCATGCCTCCATTTATCTTTCCTTCTGTGGGGTTGCAGCAGCAGTGACATAAAGCATTAAGTGCATAGATATGTGAATTATTTGTGAGTACTTCATAGCTCATAGGCCCAGATGTGTATATCTACTATATGTATATGTGTTTTATTACTTTAGGCAATAGTTTGACAGCAGATGAATCCCATATTACCTGTGTTTCTTGAGGAAAAGCAATGCAAAAGATAGAATTGATGTTACTTTTTCCTGAACAAGATTTGTATGAATAAATTCTAATGAAGGAGTATTATCCAGGGGCAACTGAGTTGATAGAAGTACAGTTTATGCTTTCAAACATAGTCAAGTAGTGGATGTCATATTAGGTTATAAACCTTCAGTAAGAAGTCAATTGGCAAATAAAAACTGAAAAGTGAAAAAACCAAACCAAGCCAAAGGAAAAAAAAAAAACAAAACCACAAAAAAGCACCCCACCAAACTTTCACATGTCAACCAGTTGAAGGAATATAATAGACTGTATTTTAAAGAGAAATAAATTACAATCATATGAAGAAGATTTAGAATAACATGTTATTATAGCTGATTATGTTTTGACAGTGTAAAAGAACTTTAAAATGCATGTGGTTTGACTCATTTTGATGATAAAATTTACTTTTTCTTTTGCAGAAAATGATGAGGTCATCCGTGTTTCATATGTTCATACTAAGCATGGTTGCTGTCGATGTGATTGTTGCTGCTAGTAACTACTACAAAGGAGAAAATTTCAAGAGACAATATGATGAATTTTACCTAGCTGAGGTGAGTATGCTGAAATGACTATCTGGATAATTTTCACGATAAACTGAAGTAAGAAAAGTGAATGTCAAGAACATTTTAGTGTGTAATTTTTTATTCCCTTAAGCATTCTGAGAATACTTTCCTAACTTGTTCAACTTCCTCTGTCTGACAATAGCTCATGGCTCTATCTTACAACCTTTTGAAAGGTAATTTCCTCAAACAAAATGTCAGTGGTAATGAGCTGAGGCTTAAGAATAACATCTGCAGGCAATGCATGACTGCTAAGTTGCTATCTTTCTCTAGCAGGAGCAAAACATTCAGAAGACTTTAAAAAGAGGACAAAACACTTTCTTTAAAAAAAAAAAAATAAAACTTCACCCTAAGTCGTTTTTACATACTTAGTTTCCAGAAGGTCCTTATACATAACCAAAATAGTGTTACAAATCATCTGGCTTCAGCAATCTGGAGAGCATACTGCAAAAAACTGCATTTATCCAGTCATGAATTTGGTGAAGGTGGAGTTTATGCTCCTGAACCAATGAAGTGGAGCTACAAGTGACATTCTGAAAGGGAGCTTTCTTGAGTCATTTGCTGGTCAAGGATTTTACTGTAGAAGATGCACTAGAGATCCTAGAACCTTGCATACATGTCTTTTTAGTACTATTCAATTCAATTTAAAAAAAAATAATTGAAATCTTTGGTACTAATATACTGGCATAGTTTCAAATAGATACTTGTTTTTCCTGAATTGAGTGAGATCAGTATTGTATGATTCTTTAATAAAAATATTTATTTCCATGGGTGTTGTGAATTGTGACTTTATCTGAGTAAAAAGGTAGTAAAAAGATCAGTTTTTTTCACCAGTGCACCAAGATCAATTCTCTCAAAGTGTTGATCACAGTTACCTGGATTGGTTTTGTGGTTATTGCAGTTTCCCTGGTTTCAGTAGTTCCACACTCCATTTTTGGAGCCAGAGGAGACATTCTTAGGCTAGAATGCATGTCAGCAGAATGTTCCTTGTGGCTTCTCTTTTGTTGGCATTGCCTTGTTGGCAATACTCTGTGGTTATATGCCCAACTTTAAACCCTTTAGTTCATAATAGTGCAATGTTTTATGAATCTCCTTTTTTTAAGGAAGGTTGATTTGATTTGTTTTTTATCTTAGTTTTAGAATTTGTATCTGATCTCTTAAAATTGTATGAAGCTGAGAGTTCACCAGTTATGGGAGGTGGTGAAAATTAAAATGAAAGCAAGAAAAAAGTTAAAAAACAGCACCAGAGTCCAAACCTTAAATAAAGTGCATATTGTAGAGACAGAATGCTGCATCATACTCTGTTATCTCTCATGCTGCTGGGGATAGCTGTAGCTTATGTGAATATTGAGTCAATGTTGACCTGGCCAACAATTACAAGAGTAATTGTGAAATGTGTTGTGCTTATTCTATCTCAATTTTTAAGTGCATTTGTGGTGGGTTGATATGCCAGGTGCATACCCAGACACTCTATCACTCCCCTTCCCAGCCAGAGAGGGGAGAGATTAAGATGGAAACAACCCGTGGGTTGAGATAAAGCAGTCTATTAAAGCAAAAGCAAAGCAAAAGCTTGCATACACAAATACAAAGCAAAAGATAACACAGTTTATTCTCTACTTCCCAACAGCAGTGATGGTTGGCCACTTCCAAGAAGCAGGGCTTCAGCATGTTCCTTAACAGGCAGCCATTGGAGACAAAATATACCTGCCTTCCTGCTTCCTGCCTTAGCTTTTATATCTGAGCTGATGTCATGTGGTATGGAATCTCCCTTTGGTCAGTTTGGGTCAGCTGGCCTACTTGGGTCCCCTCCCAGGATCTTGCCCTCAATTGAGGAAGGAATGTTACAGTACAGATGCTGTGATCAGCAGTAGCCAAAACTCCAGTGTGTTGTCAACACCCTTCTAGCTACCAATGCAAAGCACAGCACTGTGAGGCCTACTGTGGGGAAATGAACACAGTCTCAGCCAGACCCAATACCGTATTCAAAAAAACAAGATGAACATGAAGAAGATTCTCCTGAAAGTAAGATATCAGAATAAAACCAGCATATCCTGGGTTCTCTTATGACACCGCTACAGATGAGGGTAGAACTGAGGACAAGGAAACTCATTCTAATCTCCATCATGGTTTAATCCCAACCAGCAGCTCAGCCCCACACAGCCTCTTGTTCACTGTTCCACAATGGGATGGGGAGAGAATCATCTGGGTAAAAGTGAGACAAGTCATGAGTAGAGATTTAATAGGTTTAATAGAGTTTAATAGGTAAAGCAAAAGCCATACATGCAAGCAAAGCAAAGCAAAGCAGAGGATTCATGCACCACTTCCTATGGGCATGCAGGTGTTCAGCCATCCCCAGGAGAGCCAGACTCCATGACCCATAACGGTGCCTTGGGAAGACAAACACCATCACATTAAACATCTTCCTCTTCCTTCTGCTTCCTCCAGCTCCATATGCTGAGCATGACACCATATGTTATGGGCTATTCCTGTGGTCAGTTGGGATCAGTTGTCCTGCTGTGTTCCCTCCCAGCTCCTTGTGCACCCCCAGCCTGTTTGCTGGTGGGGTTGGGAGAGAAGCAGAAGGAGTCTTGACTCTATTCAAGTGCTGCTCAGCAACAACTAAAACATTCCTGTTTACCAACACTGTTTCCAGCACAAATCCAAAATAGCATCATACAAACTATGTTGAGGAAAGTTAACTCTGTCGCAGGCAAGTCCAATACAATGTCCTTGGCTGGAAACAAATAATTAAGTCAGCATGAAAGCCTGAGACCATGAATTCACAGTAGGCATTTTTGCTTTATGCCCAGCATACAACAAGTGGAGCCTGGATTCTTAACAAAATAACATTAATTCTATTTTTATTCAAAATAGGGATCACTGCATGTCCTATTTCCATTTTGGCTCTGAATATATAGTATAATTACGCTTTTATTAATCGGTGCTAGAAACAATCTCTTCAACATCTATTTTAAGTACAGGGTTTACAAGGTTTTTTTCCAACAGAAATACTTGCTAGAGTTTATTCAAGGGGAATATATCATGAAGACTAGTATATTATAATTCTGCCCTATAAATTGTGTCCAGTTTTCTTTAACAACACATTCTTCTGTTTCTGTATAGCTTAGATAATTGATTTATTAGTGGAGAGGTTGTCAGAAAACTCATTTGCTTGCATTCTACATTCTACATTTCTAATTATATAAGGTAAAGTATTCTGGGATAGAGAAATGTGGGCTTTTTTATTTGTAAAGCTTTTTTTTCTTTGATGTCTATTAGTTGGTTTTTGGTTTTTTTTTAAGCCTATTATGATTTTACTAGGGACACTATATAAATCAAACAAGAACAAAACCCTAGTATAGAAGGAGGTACAAAGGAAAGTATAAGAAGAGCAGAAGAGTAAAAAAAATCCTGGGAAAGAGGAGGAACTGATAAACTTGGTTATTGTGAAACTTGTTCTTTCCAGTACAGGGTGAACAAAAAAAATGTTTTTAAGAGCCTTAAAGAGGCTGAACTGAAACAATGCAGATTATTCCGCAGTGGCTACTTTGTTTCCTTGGTGAAGAAGACTGGTTGGAGCAGAATGCACTGCTGTTGCTCTGTCTTTTCCATTGGACTAGGCTGCAGAAAGGTTTCCCTTCAGTGCAAGCTGACTTGAGCAGCCAACAGCAGTGAGGATTCCCCTTGCTAAAGGAAATGACCAGATAGATTACAGCAAGCATATCTGGCTTTCTGATACATTTTCCAGAAGTCATCTTGGGAGCTGCTGGCTTTTGGAGCAGCTGAGAAAATAGCTAAAATGTCTAAGAAAATAGCTCACTTAGTCCATTCTCTGGATCAGACATTTTAGTGGCCTAGAACTGTAGAAATACATCTGCTTAAGCTCAATAGACAAATCTAAGTGAAGCTATTGAGATGCCCAATACTGAGAAAAGAAACTTGTTCTCATTGTTGGAAAGAGAAGACAGACTCAAGAAGGCAAAAGCTAGACAAGAAGATAAAATTAATTCTAAACCCAGATCCATTCTTTACATAAGTTTGTATACCCAGTAGTAAATAAGAGGTTCCTACAGGCACTTGAGCTTTAATACATCAGCCCTGCAGATTAAGCAAAACCAGAATTTTAACAGGATTACTCAAAACCCCAGTGCAATATCTAAGAACCTGGAAAGAGTAGGGCTTCAAACTCATTTTGGTAATTTTTTATGAGGATGTTGACTTTGACTGCTCAATACCTAGACAGAATAGAGATGGATGTTTGGTTTTATATGCATCTCCCACATTGTCTTCCATTAAAAGATGTTACAGACTAAGAGTCTTATTTGAGATGTGTAAGATTTCCACAAATACTGCTTTAAAGTGTCTGAACACCAGAGTTCAAAACCAGGTGCTCCTATATAGTTCCTCCTAGATTCCTTCTGTAGCCCATCCCCTTGCACTGCTGCCTTTGCCCTATCCTGGATAAAGGAAGGATTGGGTGCTGTGTCAAATCTGGTAGTGAGAGAAGCGAGAGAGGTCTGTGCCTTAATCCCACTGATCCTGCTGGGTAGAATTCTTGTATTTCCCAACAGCTTGATAACCTTTCAAATGAGCCACTGTTACAAAGAAAACAAACTGAGTCTGTCACTGTTGGGTTTTCACTGATACTGAACTCTGTCTCTGAAAAAAAAGCTGTTAAGTGGCTACTGGCAAAACCAAAAGCTTCCAGGTGGAAGCTGATCAAATGGGAGGTAGCCCTCAGAGAAACAGCCCATTGCTGTTAGCTCTTCTTTGCAAAATCAGCAACCTGATGGAGAGTGGCTGCTCAGTGGCTGCTCATGTGTTACACCTGCTTTTTTCTGTGTGGATCTGCTCTGGCTTCTTATTTACGTTTACCTTTCCCATGTCTCTACAGCAATGAAACAAATTATTTCAGCTTTAAAAAAAACCCACAAAACTGTAAAGTTGTATTACATTTCACATCTAACAAAAAGTTCTAGTCAGATATTCTGAATCTTCTCCTGTAATTAAGTACAAGGAAGGGAAAAAATACAATCTCTGTCAGCAGGAAGACAGGTGTATAAATGTAATCAGATGTTATGCAAACCATTTAATACAGTTTTAAGTGCCAGTGGTTTGAATTCATTTGACAAGCATGTGAAATGCAAATGATCCTGCCCACACATTTTTAGAATAAATTAAAATACACTTAACATCATATTTGTTATTCTTTTTCTAATAGGAAGCCTATGTGCTCTGAAGTGTATATGTGTGTATTTAAATGGCATTATTATTCCACCTGCTCTGAGCTGAATCCCAGCTGCTTCCTACCACTACTCCATTTTTCTTACCTTGACCCTCTTCTCTTTCAGGACTCAGTTAGATGAGTTGTCATTAAAAGTGAGCTTCACATTTAAGATTTTTTACTAAAATATTTACCTTGTGTCTTAGATAGAGATTTTCATGTAAAGAAGTAGTCTCTTCAAACTTGGCCCATTTTTCTCTTTGAGATCCCAGAGCACAGGCTGAAAAACTGGCCAGATCCATTTGAGAAAAGAGCCTGAAAGTGTCCCTGCATTGTCCGCGTGACTGAAGGCACACAAATATTTCTAATAGTCTTTCTTTCCTAATGTGAAGAGATTTTTGGAGTGCTGTGAGTACTATGGTTCACAGTCAATTAGTCTCTCCATCTTAAAAGACTAATACTGCTTTTTCTCGAAGGAGAGTTGAGCTGTTTTTTCTTAATGTTTGTACTGCACTTTGAAAGTATCACTTTGTATTTTGATGTGACCTAATGTTATTTTAGTGTCTCTTTTAACCCCCAACATATATAAAGGGTTGGAGAGGAATATTTCTGAGTCAAGGAAAAGCATCTTTTCCATTGGGTTTCCTGGCTGTTGTAAAGTGAGGGAGAGAGGATCTAAGAGTATATACAGTGGTAAAATAAGAAGATACATGAGGAAGAAGTGTGTCTAGGCAGATGTATTTTTGGTAATGAGAGAAGTAAGACAAAATAAATCTCAAAGATGTAAACCTATTCAAAATTGTCTCCTTTTGTCCAAGCTGAACATTATGCATTTTACTGTGCAAATATTTCAAAGCCCCTGGAAGAATCCCAAAGTCATTCAATCCATAAAAGTAGATTTCTTCCCTTGTAACTTCCTACTAGGCAAAACTTCTTTAACACCTTTGTGAAAATTAACCAATTCTGGACTGAATTTGAATTTCATCTCTTTTTTAAATTTGTTTTAGGTGTTTAAGTCGCATTACTTCTTTGCTCCCTGTTTTGGCTGTCATATTTCTATGGACATTTTTGGAAATTGAAATAGCAATTTTCAAACTAGAGGCCTTAAACTTTGGTTTGTTCCTTAGATCTCTTAAAATTCTTCAGACAGCTTCTATATATTGCTTTGTATTTTGAAAAAATAAATCTCTTCAAATTTTCCTTTTTATATGTATACATAAATTTAAAGATCGCCTGGATTGATTTATTATTTCATGCTTTCCAAATCATAAAATTTACTTGTCTGTGTTGAGTCTTTGGAAATTTTCATAAAGTGAAATCTATCATTATTTTGTTTAGAATATGGTTGGTTTTGTTAAATATTATGAAAGTCTTTATTTTTGCCCTACAAAGCCTCTATAGTCATCATGACATAAAAACTTCTAATTTAACTCAGTATTTTGAATGCATCTTTCTTGTCTTACATATTTGTCTAGGTTGCTTTCACAGTTCTGTTTGATTTAGAAGCTCTCCTGAAGATCTGGTGTTTGGGTTTCACAGGATACATCAGCTCATCTCTTCACAAGTTTGAGTTGCTGCTTGTAATTGGAACTACTCTCCATATTTACCCAGACCTCTATCACTCTCAATTTACATATTTTCAGGTATGATCAGCTACTTTTACTTTTTACCCTGTATACCAATTTAAAACATTAACCAATCAACATATCACACAAATTGCAATTTTCTCAACATATTGACTCATTTTGAGAGTAACTTTAAGATAACTAATTTCTCTGTTCTTAACAATGTTCATTGGGTAGATTTACAGAAATAGGATTATTTCTAACTTTGCTGAGAAATCCTTTCTGTTTTCAGTAAGTCCCATTTCTTATCTGAGCTGCACTGTTCAGTAAGTTCTGGATTAGTTTCTACACTGTCCTTCATTGAGCCTTGACCCTGTATACAGCTGTTTACAACATTGCCTTCCTGTGGTGTCCATCACTGTTTTCCTGGCTGCTCTCCCAGAGGTCTCAGCAACTTGCTGTTGCTCCTCCAAATCTTCATCTCTGTGGCAGTCACATGCCTAACTAAGAGGCTCTGCTCCAGTTGCTGTGGGTCTTCTGAGGTCATTTCTTCTTAAAGTTGGGTTTTAAGCTCCCCAGCCATTCCTTTTCTAGAGGGAAAGTGTGTTTCTTGAGGCTATTCCTGCATTTTAACTTTGGAGAAGAGTGGAAAAGAGAGACAAAAAAAAAGACTGATTAATTCAGACTTCTGATTCTTCCTGTCAGTCAGCCTAAGTAATTCCCCATTCATCCTTCTTGAAGTGCTTAGGGTCGCTGCAGTTTTGGGAGAAAGCACTGGGATTCATTGCAATGAGTTATATTCTATAGTGCTAAAGAAAGGGAATTTTAAATATGTGTATAATAAAGGATTCATGTCATTATTTAGCAATGGATTGGCATGGTGAATAAGTTATAATCAATAAAAGAAAATAATAAATTGTCCAACAGAGTCCTGTCAATCAATATGATTAGTTATAGTGACACATATTGTGAGTACTCCCCAAGTGTGGGTTGAAGTATAATGGTCTTTTCAGATTTCTGCAAATGTCATCCTGTATTTTTTTCTAAATGGTTCTACAAACCTGCTCAAGAAAGCTTTCAGGATGAAAAAATCTATTTTACTTTCACCTGACATTATTTGAAGACTTTCAGATCATTATAGCATTGACTTTGTTGTCGAAATATGTAAAGTATTGTTACTCAGTGCAGCATGGTACATCTAACCTGCAAGAAAGGATGGTCTGTCAGGAGTATGTCATTGCATTACTGTGTCAAAAGCACACAGGGAACGTAGCTGGGAGATCTCAGTTAAAGAAGTTAGCAACTTGGTTAATAGTTGGTCCATATTTATTAGGGAAGAGTTCACTTATGACTAAATTATGAACATTTTGGACTAAATGGGGAACATCATCACTAACTCATAGGATTGAAAGTATAATTAAAATGTAGCCAGATGTTGATAATAATAGGTATTTTCTTTTTAATGGATTTAATTAGTTTTGTGGAGCTGGGTGGTGGTATTTTTTTAATTACAAAGAGCTAGCTTTTATGACAGAAGATTCTAAGATGTGATTTTTTTATTCCAAAATATATGAAAGACACATATTTTACAAGCAGAAATACCTGCTACATGGAAAGATTTGGGTTGTATTTTGAAATCCAAATCCCCTAAGAGGCAAAGGATAGGAAGGTTGAATACCTCTGATATCAGTTTGTAAGGGAGGTACACACCATATTCCTCTGCAATTAAGTTCTGGGCAAGCTAGATAACACATTTGCAAATCAACCGAGGTCAAAAAGTCTTTTTCACATGAATACATCTTGATGTTAGGCAGATTTCCAGGACTTTAGGTGTTCATGATGACAAGTTAAATGTGTTCCTTGTCAGTGAATAAAACAGATTACTGGAAACAGAAATCTTACTTGACACATTCCAGGATAGCAGGTAGATTTATTTGGCTTGGCTGGTCTTCCTTGCATAGATTTCAGTTTGCATTATTCATTGGTCTTTACCATTACCTTTTGCCAACACATCATTCACTCTTTACTACATTGGCTACTGTCCACCCTCCCACCTATCTTTCTTGCATTCACTGTGCATTCATTCAAAACACTTTGGAAAGCTCTCTGTGAAAGACTACAGCAAAGAACTGTTACATGGCTATAATCTGTGGGACACAAAGCTAGTGGAGAAATTACAGACTTTCTGCATATTATTGGAGAGATCTGTAATGAACCAACATAAAAGGGAGAGATTGAAACAGAATTTGACCTATACTGAACTGAAGAGATGGTACTATATTTGTGCTTAGGGAAAATATGGCTTAGTCATTTTCTGAATAACTGTCATTCCTTGTAGGAGATGCAGCCATTCTTCATAATAAAGCTGTGGTTCCTCTTTTGTATTATTCATTTTGATTTGTTCCTTAACATATCTTTATATTTAATCCAAATAGTGCATCTTCCACAGCTCCCGAATTTAATATAATTTGCAATCCAATTACACAACATGCATAAATGTTCATTAGAGTGTACTTTTGTTAAATTCAATTTGTCACCTAATGAAAATAAATGAATAAACCAAATAGTATCAATAAGATTAGTGTGCTGCTTAAAGGTCAATAAAGTTCCCCAAAGAAAGGGGAAAAAAGTAAGGCAGATCATTGCATTTATCTAAAACAGAATACTGACTAGCATGAAATCTTCACCTCAGTGGGATCTGTGTTGAAACTAGTACTGATGGGGACAGAGCTAACATTTACACCACGAGTAAATCTTGTAAGTGAGAAGGCACCATATTTACATGTTCGTAGTACTTGGAAATCTCCCTCATCTCACTGTCTGCCTTGGGATCCAGTTTCATGTAATGTAACCACAGTATCTATATGAAAGAAAGGACTTTATCTCACCTTGTGCTAATGTTATGAATGTCTAGTCTAACCTCTGATCTGGAACACTTGTTTACTAATGAAGACAGTGGAGACTCATCGTGTCTCACACAAGGAGTCTGGTATGTTTGGAATAAGTTGCTCTCTTGAGTTGACTTTCTCTCTTGCTCCCATTTTGCAGTAAAGTCTAAATGACAAGTATATTTTGCATACCTTACAGATGGGTAGGGAGATGCGTTTCATGCAAAATCCAGAGGTATACATTATTAGCAAGCTACAAAGTACAGTAAACTCATTCTATGAACAACTGTCTATACTTATTTTCTCTCCCAAAGCAGCGTAGTAATTGTATTTGACTTGCACATAGGTCATCCAATAACAGCACTGTAATTCCTACCTTTCAGTTGCAATATGATTCTTGTAGAAATCCAGATGATACCTTAGGCTAGGGAGCCTTTTTCTCCCGAAGAACTGCAGAATCTCAGTTGCCCCATATTCTGCTGTCTGTTGTCTTCAGCAACTACTGTTGTTGCCACTGCCTCTTGTTGATACTGATATTCGTGTCACTGTGCCACTATCAGTAGCAGAAATAGGAGAATAAGAGCTATCAGCAGCTCTTTCAAGTAGACTCAATAGTAAATGGGTCAGGAGTTCCACACAAGATCAAAGTTTTGCTGCCAATACTAATACTGCGAGGTGTCAAATATGTCAGTGGCACACATTACTGTTTCCTCTGATCCTGAGAAATGCCACCCAAAATTTCCAATGTTATGTATGATATGAAATAGCAAAATATGTTCATTACCAAATTTGCTAGGTTACGTGGTACACAATGCCAAATAATTTTGCCTTTGGTCACTGCAATGGAAAGAATATTCATCAGTTCTTTATGTGAATATGTAACCTGGTACAACAAACATCATAGAATCATAGAAAAATCTAGGTTGGGAATGGCCTTTCAAAGACGTCTCATCTAGCTGGCTGCTCAAAGCAGAGGTTTCTTCAAAGACTGTTCAGGAGCCTGTCCACCTAGAATAAATATGAATTTTTAGAAGTGATGCTAATCAAACCAGAGCAATTTACCTAGCACTGCAGTAGATTCTCAGTTGCTAAATCTAGACTGATGTGCTTTGATCCCTGCCTGGAGCCATTCTGATGTTTGGTAACACACTGTAAGACTCCATTGGTCTCTAATTCCACGTTACATTCAGATTTACTCTGTTGTATGTTTTGCCTGTGTCTTTGTTCCCATTGTTACCTCAAAACCAGCTTTACCCCATTGCATTTCTCTTCATGATCTGTGAGTTGTTTACAGCCTTGGGGTCCTTCAGTCCTCCCATGCCTGTACTATCAAGACTTCTGCTGTCATCCCGTGCCTATATGCCTAAATGCTGCTTGTGTTATGTGTCTTATATTTTTTACCTAACAGAGCTTGTCCTCTGTTACAAGTGGTGTCAACCTGATGTTTATTGGACTACATGGCTGCAAGTCTCTTCTTGGCCATGACTGTCTGATATTTTGAAGAGTTTTGATTAATATGATAATCAAATCATTGATACAGTTGTATTTTCTTTTTCTATGCAGGTTCTTAGAGTGGTTCGCCTTATAAAGATTTCTCCTGCTTTGGAGGATTTCGTGTATAAGATATTTGGACCAGGAAAAAAACTTGGGAGTTTGGTAGTATTTACTGCCAGCCTGTTAATCGTAATGTCAGCTATCAGTTTACAAATGTTTTGCTTTGTGGAAGAACTCGATAGATTTACAACCTTTCCACGGGCAAGTATAAAAAGCATTAATCATTAATTACTCAAAATGATTACTCATTACTTGTTACTATTTTCTTATCATTGGTATTTTCTTACCATTGATGGTGAACTTGACAATGTTGGGTTAATGATTGGACTCGATGATCTTAAAGATTCTTTCTGTCCTAAATGATTCTGTGATTCTGTCATGGTTTAACCTGTCCAGGAGCTAAACATCACACAGCCACTTGTTTCATACTCTCCCTACACTGGGGTGGGGGAGAGAATTGAAAGGAAAAAAAAAGAGCCAAATTCATGGGTTGAGATAAAGAAATTTTAGTAGTACAGAAAAGGAAGGGAAAACAATAATGATAAAATAATAAGAATATACAAAATAAATGGTGCACACTGCCATTGCTCACTATCCATTGACCAATGCCCAGCCAGTTTCCAATCTGCAGCCACCAGCCAGCTTTCCCCCTAGTTTTATATGCTGCCCATGATGCCATGCAGTATGGGATATTCCTTTGGTCAGTTGGGGTCAGCTGTCCCGTCCACTCCCAACACCTCATGCAGCTGCAGCCTGTTTGCTGGTGGGGTGAGGTTGGGAGGCAGGAAAGGCCTTGACTCTGAGCAAGCACTGCTCAGCAGTAACTAAAACATTGGAGTGTTGTCAACATTATTCTCATCCTAAACGCAAAATACGGCATTGTACCAGCTACTAGGAAGAAAATTACCTCAGCCAAAACCAGGTCAGATTCTATATTCGTTATTACGTTAGTGGTCTTCCTTTCCTTCTGAGAACCATGAAGCACGTTATCTCCATACATATAGATAAAAGAATTGTATTTTCTGGGTGTAAGTGTCTTCCTGTAGTCCTTCTGTAGTGAAGGCTGTCTTTCTTAGAATGAGGTGTTCTATTTCTCCTGCCAAGGGAATATAGAGAAATTTTACCAATGCACTGTGATGATGACACAACAGCATATGGCTTAACACTACTCTAGCATCTTACAGAAAGAAGATTCATGCCCACAGGTGTGAATACTAGCCACAAAATTTATATAAAATATGTCTACACATGATTTATATCTTCACACTGTTCTTGATTTGTACAGGAATGCTTGTTTTACACAGGGTTATAAAATCTGTCTGCAGACATATATATCTGTCTTCATTGACAAAATAAGTGTTTGCCTTTTGGGTATAAATAATGGATATTTATGAGCATTACATTAATTCAGAACAGAACACTGAAAATCAGGGAAATTGGAGCTAATGTATTTATTGAAGCTCACTGTTCTGAATGAAAATTCTGCCATTTCTTTAATAGTGGATTAGACTGAGTGTATATGGATTGGTTCCAGTGACAATTTATTTGTTTCCGTCATTCCAGCTTGGTTATCCAATGTATCTATTTTAGTGAAAGTGCATTGTTTGGAACAATTAAATAACAATGAATAAGGCAGCCTCAAGGGTCATGCATTTAGCAAACAAAATGGCTAAGCAGCAATTTGTAATTATCAACCTGAACTTGATGTATGGGAAGCTGGCCATTAAATCTGAAACAAAAAATGCCTACCCACAGGGAATAATGTAACACCATGCTTCCTATTTTGGAAAATGTGCTTAGAAAAGCATTCAGTAGAATTCAGTACAATTAATTGTTTAAATGCTGAAAAAAAGAAAAAAAAAAAAAACCACACACACAGAAAAAAAACCTCCTTAAGCTTTTCTAATGCATGACCAACTCCTATGTGTAACTTCTGAAAAAAAACTTCCAGCTTCAAGTTTCAAATTACCAAGGAATTTTGTTTTAGAATTATTTTATTGTTTGTGCAAAATTACAATGGAAATCCTCAAAGAGTTATTGTAGTATGATTAAAATCAAACAGATTCACAATCACCTGCACATTTTAACTGTATAAATTGATATGTGAGTAAAGATCCGCTTGCAATGAAAAATTATCAATATATATCAATACATCAGTAAAGTTCTGGATTATTTTAAGCATTTTAATCTGCTGCCATTTAAAGTTCAATAAGAGGTTCTAGCATATTGCATTTTAACAAACATATGAATATCCTAAGTATATGTTTGAAGAGTGAGAAAATATTCTCTCCATCAAATTATCCTTTTTTTACAAACAGAAAATATCTTTACTTGTTTTCTATTTTCTGACTTAAGTATTTGAAAATCAGAAGACCTGTTATCAACAATAAAGGAGTGTTCCAGCAATACTGAATTGAAAAGTTTTTAATAGTTTTCATATGACAGCCAGAAGCAAAAGTCTCTCCTTATTTTTTATTTATTTTTTATTTTTATACATATTCACCTTGTTATGATTGTTTCAGAAGTGTGTAATTTACAGTATGTGGCTTCTTTTGGCAGTTTTATGCTGAAACATCTCTTAATAGGTTAAAAGTCAATGAAAATTTTGCACTCAAAATTTGTGATTGATTGTGTGAATAGTGGTGTCCCTCCAAAGGAGTGGGACTTTCCAGAAAAAGCTGGGGAGTTCTCACATTTTCTGCCCTGAATAAAGACCACTGAATCAGTTTTCAATAGGACAATTATAATTCTTTTCAAAACATGGCTGAAGACACACTACATAACGTAGGAGATGATATGAGGTCTGCAATACCAGAATTTGCTAAGATAAATTTTTAGGAGCTTACCCTCAGAGAAGTGCAAACCTAAAATGGCCAGAATTGTTGCTGTGGAGGTTTTTTTGGTTACAAACACAGAGAGGACAAACATGATAACAAAAATGGTGACTCTAAAGGCTAAATTTTGAGTTTGTACAGTAAAGTGCTTTCTACACTGAAACAGACAAAACCTAAAATCATTTTGAAACTCTAAGTGCTTTATAAAAAGGCACAGTATGGGTTTTGGAACAAGTAGACCTCCTCCTTTTGCTAATGCCTCTAAATTGCATGTTTTCACATGGTTTCCTGATGACAGTCAATAGGCACAAGCTCAGTGTTGCCATGGCTACTAATTTCACCCTTCTTTTGGCCGTTACTTCTTTTGGCCCAATGGACTGGCTTTCTCTCTAATACCAAGTATAAAAATATAGATGTTTGCTATAATGTTTTTAACCCATCTGCCATCTCTTATTTTTCATGTCTTCTCGGGCTGCATATATTGAGCCATGAGAAAGTACAGGGTGGCTGGGCCCATGAAGAAGCAATGGGAGAGAAAACCTGTTCAAAAGCACAGGTGTAAGAAGGCCACTAAGAAAATTCACTGTATGGAGAACAAAACACACTGTTAGTGTCTCTGACTTCCATGTCCTGGAGTTTGGGGCCATATGCTGACTGTTCTGTATCTCAGGTTACAAAGCTGGGAATGTTGCCGTTCTTTTAAATGAGTCATTACAAGATGAAAGCCAGGCCCAACTGATCTCAGCAGCAAAAATCCTGCAGTCTTCACAAACCAGAACTCTGCTGCTAGCCTTAAGCTTGGAGAAAGTTCAAGATATGAAATATTAGCTCAACCTAAGCAACATCCATTCAAAAAGTTAAACGATGTAGTCTTAATTCTCTGATGCAGTTAAAATCTCAATATGACTGCCACATTTTTACAGAACAGCTTCTCTCAGCACATAACTGCGCATTCATGACTGTGTTAGGAGGAAAACATAAGTTTATGGTGGTAGAACAGATTGCAAGGAAATTATAGCAATGTCCTAAATCCCTTTGACTTAATTTGCGGAAGTTATCACACTGATTGTAGAACTGCTTCCATGAATACAGCCATTGGGATTTGTCCCCTACAAGCTCCAGTTGCAAGACAAGTACATTATTACTGTTAAGACTCAATTTGTGTGGCACCACCCCTGTAATAGTTGGACAAGATATCAGAATTGGCACTTTGGCTCGTATATTCTACCAAACCTTTGCCAATCTACTACTATAAATAAAAAGGTAGTTTGATTTCCATCATCAAAACAGCTCATTAAGTAATAGGGCATAAATACTCAAAGAAATTGACAGTCTTTTCTATAACATAAATTAATTCAGAAAATCACCATTTGCATAAATCTCTAAGTCTTGTCTTCGCAGATGTTGATTCTGTCAGCTAGTTGCATTTCAAATTAATTTTAAAATAAACAGTGGGAAGTCTATCTTTCAGCTAAAAATAACTTGCTCCAAAGGAGATTGCTAGGTGCAAAGCACATAACCATTGTGCACTGCCTTATTTACTTAAAACTAATTTTTTTTCATATACTGGACTTTAATGGTATAATAAAATACTTAAATTATATTGAAAGGTCATTTTATATAACTATGAGCTTAATGGACAGCTGGTTTAAATGGAAGATTAGATTTTTATAATGTTCGAAGGATGTCTTCTCCACTTTAATCTAGCACTTATCTTAATGAGAGGTCACAGTATTGAACGTAACTTTACACCTTGAAAAATTAAGTAAAATATATATTTTAAAAAGCAGTAAACTAGGGGAATTCAGTGGGATTCAGGAGAAAGGACACAGCACTTGTTCAGTTACCAGTCCCTCAGGTGTTTTTGAAACCACCAATGGGGTACGTTAATGCCCACCTTATATTTTAGCAAGGAGTGCCACACCAGTCAGGTACGACTGCCACTGGCTCCAGAGATGCTCTGAGTGCAGGGAAATGACAACTGCCTTTTTTAGCTTCACCTCCCCATTACAAAGTGAGCCTGAGACTTAAGAAGCAGTGTTGAGCACTGATGGGGTCGTTGTCTTCTTCATCCTCAAACACCACTGGCAGCTGTAAAGGAGGCTGGATTTTCTGTTTGCTTCATGCATGCTCTGCTGGCTACACAAGGCCTCTCCTAGATAAAGATCGCAAATGCCTTCTTCTCTGCATGTTTTCCATGGGGAGAAAATTATTTGTTGTAAGAAAATGAATCAGTAATAAGAGTTTGTAATTTTTTACACTAATTTGAAGGGAGGATCTTGGATTCAGGTTGGCAGGATACTAGTTAGGGCCATAGTTAAGCACCATAAGGTAGAGGGCACTGTGCAAATACCAGCCATCATGTTTGGTCTCTCCTAATATATGATATACCAAAAATGTTACACACCATAAAGAATTTACAAAAAGTAGTTGCAAGCAGTTTTCTCTGCTGCTTCTAGTTCATGATAGCTTTTGTCCTCTGTGGGATCTGTGTGTTCAAAAGAAAGACTGGGACTTTACATTTGGTCAAGATGTTGCTGATGTAGAAATTAAAGTCTGATGTTTAACTTCTTTCCCAGTGAGTGTGACTGCTCACTTGGATGCCTTAATCTGCTCCACCTACATCTTAGCTTCACTTTCTGTGAGTGATTTGGACTTGTAGGCTTAAGCATCTCTAAAAAGTTGATTAGTGTGAGTTAATTCTGAACAGCAACTGTAAAAATGGCTCTCAGACTCTGTGGCCTTAACCTAGCAATGTGTTTATGCTTCTGTCTGCTTCAGAATGCCACAGAACGTATCAGCAATAAAAAACCAAGTTGGACTCTGGCGAGGGGCTTTTTTTTGTAAGAGTCAGCAGGCAATTTTTTTATAAAAAATTTCAAAATCTAAATGTTTGGGACCCCTCTAACAGAGTAAAAATTCATAGTTCTTCCTCTGAACGTGATCTAGAGGCAACATGGTCCAGTTTTTGTACTTTAAAATACGTATTAATTAGACAGAGGAGAAAAAGCTTTAGTCCTAGCTTCTTTATCTGCGGTCAATGAAAGAATGAACAGACAGTGAGTATCAGTGGCCTTCTGGTACTGCTTAGTTGTTAACTTTCTTTCTGCTTCCAGCAATCCCTCTCTGAGGCAACACTTGGGCATGGGCCACTCACTTAAGAGTTGGACTCCATGAGACCCTTGTGGGTCCCTTCCAACTCAGAATATTCTGTGATTCTGTGAAATTGTTCTCTCCAGCCGGGCACTCCAAAACTCTTTTATGCAGTGATTGTGTAACAAGATGCACTGGATTAGATTGTCCCTGCCTTACCCAGCCCTGTTACAACATCCCAGCATGCTTTCTACTTGCAGGCTATCATTTCAAATTTTAAGCAAAAAGCGTACACCTTTGATTTCATGATACAGAAACAGAATGTAGTGAGTCATGCCACATCCTTCTTATTATTTCAGATAGTTGGAACCGCCTCCTTGTCACCAAATATTAGTGATGTGTTACACCCATAGGGACCTTACATAAACCACAAGCAAGTGCTGTATGTATGCACATGGGCAGTCTTCTCTAGAGTAAATTAGCCTTCACTGCAGGTGAGAAATCACATTCTGGAGTGACCTCCCTTAATGGTGTGGGGTAATGTGTCGTGTTTCCATTGGAAGAAACTGCTTAGAGAAGTCATTGTTTTGTTTGAAAACTCTGCAAACTTGTCAAGGAGCCCAAGGAAAGTAGTTTCCTGTGGTTTATAATAGGAATATAAACCTGAAGTCTCCCACTGTTATTTTTGCCAGCAGCTTTAAAAATTAATTAGAACTCATTTTGTTGTTTCCCAAGCACATAAGTTTATATACCTACATGTTTTCAACTTTTCAAGCATGCATTTTGGCTTAGGGTAAACTGATGTTGATGCCTTAAGCCCCTAATGCTTTTTTATTTTTCTAATATTTGCAAGACTTGTGAGTTTTATAAGTAGTGGAAATAGATTTTAAAAGCAGCAACCCCCCTCCGCCTCCTGTCCCTTGTTCCTTTCCCTTTCTCTAGCACCCTTGTTTATACATTCCCTGACCCTCTTACCCCATTCTATCCTCCCTATATCACTCATAGCCCCAAACCTAATAGAAATGTTTAGTCTTTTGTCAAGGCAAGGCCTAGATAGTTGACAGAACAGCATATCAAGGCCTAAACCACAGAATATGGTCAAGAATTAGGTAACTAGGTACCCTTTGTGCTCTGATGATGGTGAAGATGGGATGAATGGGGGGGTCCCAAAATACACCCAGGACTCATTTTAAGGGGGCAGACCCCGGGCGGACCAGAGTAAAAGCCACAGGGTGGAGACATCTGGGATTGGATGGATGGTATTATAAAATGTAGCCTCTCAGTCACGGAAGGCACGTGCGTCCTGTAACATCTTAGCCTTGGGAAATAAACCGTTTCTTATCTCACCCTTAATTAACTGCTCTGGAGAATTTTTCAGCACCTAAACACAACGGCAACAATGTGAATAGCTGTCTGGGTACTGCTTTCTCACAGGTTTGGCAAGAAGAATGCTGTTCTGTTTGTGCTATTGCATTAATGTGTTAATCTGCTGTTGCTGGGAGTGTCAGGCAAACTGAGCACAGACCTAATATATCTTTATAACTGTGTTAACATCTTGAATTATAGGAATCCTGTTAGCTGTAAGCTGCATTGTTAATGTCTTCAGTTCCCAACACTTTTTTGTTATGCATAAATTTCAGTAAGATACCAGCTTTGATCCTGTCTGGGTTCCAAAGGTCTAAGGTGTCTGGGTTCTAGACTTACAGCTTTCATATGTTCCTATCGCCAAAGAAAGTTTGAAACATTTCCATTATTTCCTCTATTTCCTCTATTATTTCCTCATTCTTTCCTCTATTGTCTGGTCTGAAGGGATTTGAAAGTGTTACAGGAACAGTTTCACAAAGAATGCTATTTACAAAATGTAGAGGAAGAGTCTGACTGGCTGAATCAAGTGCAAGTACTGAGACCTTGCTTTTTGTCGGTTAATCTCATCTATGGGGTGCCTAAAATGCTTCCGCTATTAAGATTACATAAAAGTGTGGTCACATTTAATTATAACACTTTATTATAGATATAGAGAGGTAACATGGAAGAAAAAGCATAATGAAAAAATCACAATACAGTATAACATTCAAAAAAACAATATCTGATGCTCAGGATATTCCTCTCTTTTTGCAGCCCTGAAGGAAACTAAAAAGCTCTTTGTATTGGCTAGTGGAGCTAGGACTATGTTACAAATTGCAGTTTACAGTTCAAAGGTCAAGCTGTTGATTTCTCCTTTAGCTCATGAATAGCCCTTTGCTTTTCTTTAAAAGTTGGAATCCTTTGTTAAGGTTTAAAAAGCAAACCAAAACAGTTGTTCTGCTCTGTTAAATCAACTTTAGGAATGTATCAATAAAACCACATTAATATAGTTTGTTAACATGTTGGCAATTCTCTTTCCTGCAGGCATTCATGTCAATGTTTCAGATTCTCACACAGGAAGGATGGGTGGATGTCATGGATCAGACACTGAATGCTGTAGGACATATGTGGGCACCAGTAGTTGCTATTTATTTTATACTGTATCATCTTTTTGCTACTCTGGTAAGTTTTCACTCTTAAATATGCCGTGCTTTTGAATTATTCTCATAGCTCTTGTATTACTTAGTATTCTCAGCTAGTTAAAACTAATTGTGATATCCATTTTTAGCGTAGAGGGCTCTAGGACTAATTCTTTGATGTGGTAGAATTAATTTACCCTTCAGCCATGTGGCATAAAGTGGTGGGCTTTGTTCTGGCGTGAGTTGTTCTTCTTAGATCCAAGTAACACTGCTAGACTAACAATATAATTGTTATCTGTCTTGTACCTTCACAGATGTAATGATTGCAGAGTTAAGCAATTGATTTTATTTATCATGTAGAAATGGTCTCCTCAGCTTTCATTGCATTCTCTTTGCAAGAGTAATTAAAGTGTAAAAACTTAGGATATAAACTTAACTAGTAATCACTACTTTCCTGTTGTCTTATGCAAAATCAATACACATATATATATGACATAGAATATCAAGCAATAAATGGATGAGAACTAATACATCAGTTCCTGCATATATACAGAAATGGGGATTATATCTAAAAGCCCCATTTCTCTGTATGCATTTAAAGTGGGATTATTACATTCTTTTATAAAGAAAATGGGAAGGAAAACATCTCTTTGATGTTCCTATATGAATAAGGGCTCAGTACTGTATTTTGAATAGCACAGAGAAAGTACCACAATTAGGGGGACTAACCATTTTATGCACCCTTAATTCACTCCCACTGTTGCTTATTTTGTATTTTCCATTCACTGTAGGTTTTTATGCACTTACTCTGATTTTCACTTTCTTCATTCCATTTTCATTCCTTGTTCAATTGTCAATTCCTTGCTCATTTAGTACTCAAAGGTACTAAATGTATTTATACAATCTTCATCGGCTTCTATTTACTTCTTTTACTTTACAGTATGTCCTGTTTCACTTCTAAAGATTGAATAATCAGACTGTAATTGTGGGTGCAACAGATTCCTTCATATGGATTGAAAACTTGACCACTTTATAAATGCTAACAAAATGCATTTCATGCGCTTAGAGCTGCTTAGCCAAATTAAAATGTAAGCCAAACAAATGTAGGTATCAGCAGATATATAGGACATGTAATTTACTCACAAGGGTCAGGAAAAACAACTTTCCATGCTGCAGTGGTCTTTAAAACTCCTTGGGAATTGGGGATAGAAAGCAAAAGGGAAGTGAGTTTTGACCATTGATTTGAAGGCAGTTATTGGTAAAAAAATCTTATTGATGTTTTGTGATGCTTCATCAAGAACATTGTCTGATCTGGCATCCATTTTTACCTCTTAGATGAGCATTAAGCAAGTCCATAAAGCAAATTAATGTCAAGTGGCCTCTGTTCAAAAAAGTCACATCTTAATTGAGAAATAACTTAGCTATAAGAGCAATTTTAGTATTCTGCCTTATGTTTCATGTTTTGAAAGAATCATCTGGGACTTCTCCATTTTTTTCCTCAAAGCGCTTATTTTGCTCGAAGCAAAGTCTCAGTACACCGTCCTCAGTCCTTTTGCAGGGAATTTGCATTTAAGTAAATGGTCCTTGCTTTACTTTCCTCTCATTCACCTGTGCAAATTTTACATGAATGAAGAAACTCTGCAAAGACAACTTTGAAGAATTTCCTGGGCTTATGAAGTTTTTAGTTACAGTTCTAAGACCTTCCTCAGACCCTGGAAGAGAAAAACTATGTAGGACAGAGTTTTATGTAGGCAAAAGAAGTTTAAAGAAAGAAAATAACATGGAACTGGTAAGGGAGCATAAAAACAGTTGGGCTGCTACTGAAAGCTAAAAGAAGCATTCTAAGAATAAACAGCCATCAGTGAATAACAAGAGTGAAGTCAAATGAAGAAATTACTTTTAACAACTGGAAGAGGGAAGAGGATTGAGAAGAGATAATTGCAGGCATTTGGCAAAGCACACTGTCGAGCCTTGGAAAGAAATGAATAGGTTTCACATTAGAAGGCAAAGAAAAGTTGAAGCTCAAAAAAAATTCCCACTCTTGGAAACGAGGACTGTTATTAGTTGAGATGGCAGCAGAGGAAGTTAAACAAATAGCAAGTTTACATTTAACTTTTATGATACATCGTCTCTGGTTCTTGTTGAAAAAACAGTCATGGTATTATTCCACTTGGGTTGTTATTCAGACAAGAAAAATAAGTTTCCAAGGCTGTTCATTAAAAAACAGGTGTTGATTAGACACCTGTTAGTTCCTGGGAACAGACGGTGTTTCTGATAAGCTCAGGAGGGGCTTAGACCAAGTGCAATTTGTCAAGGCTGAGGCCTAATGAGCATTTCTCAGATCATAGTGTGGCCTGGGGGGAGGCGAGGAGGTTGCATCACCAAAGTCCATCCTGTGACTAAAGTCTCTGGGCCTCTACATTGTGCCAGGGATTATGTATTTTATCGGAATTCTGTCTTGCTTTGCCATTCTGAATGCCATCTTTACTTCCACTGCTCATAGTAGTTGGATCATTAAAAACTGGATGAGGTACTGTTTAAGTATGTGGCACATATAATATGTTTGCTAAAGCCACTTTCCTGTTCAAAGAACAATTTTTTTTGAACACTGACAGTTTTTAAAATTATGGGCCAGAGTACTTCCTGTGTCTTCTGTACCTTTATAGTTCATGGAGGGAAAGAAGATCCTTCCTTGGAATAAGGTCCAGACACTCAACTCAGATGCAGTTTGAGTTCCAAACTCCTTGCTGGCATACTAAGTCACTAAATTTCATCTTCTATATAGATGGGAAATAAATTTGCAGTGTGACAGGTAAACTTACACTTGATTTACAACAGTGCTAAAACAATATGTCTGCTCTGGTTGTCACCCAGGGGTCCAAGACCACAGAAATATTCTAGGCCTGTAACTCTTTTTTAAAAAGTACTAAGATTCCTACCTTAATTGAAAACTACCTTGACTTTACAAGCTGGTTTAGAATTTTTCTTTGTGGGTTTTTTAATTATTATTTCTGATTAATTTAATTTTCATGTGAAGTACATTTTGATATTGTTAAATGTATACAATGCATTGGTTATCAAACCTAGAATGCAACATTTTTAAACTCATATTAATTTTATGGTAAAATAAAGAACAATTTAGTACTTGCAAAATGGCTGGGAGATATATATAGTAGCTAGGAGGTATTGGTTCAAAGGCAAGAATCTTGTTTGTATCAGTAGGACCATCATTTTTCCATGCCATTTAATAGTACTTAAGAAAAATAAAGTAAACTTTAACAAATCATTTACAATTGTTTTGTAGATTCTACTCAGCTTGTTTGTTGCCGTTATTTTGGACAACTTGGAACTCGATGAAGATCTAAAGAAACTTAAACAAGTAAGAACGTATTGTTATTGTGCTTGGAAGCAGTTTAGATAAAGCATTACATTACTGGTATTTTGTGTGGTAAAATAATACATGAGGGAAAAAATATTGTAAAAGAGATTTAGAAATTGGTTTAAATATTCAGTGAAAGTCAATTCAGATAGTCGGGTAATTAATTTTAAAATCACAGCTAGGTCATCTTTTTGCTTTTAAACTAGTGAAAACTGTCCCTGCCCATGTTTTATGAGCAGAGTACAGCTCCACTGCAGGGGATAGTACTGACAAGGCTCCAGAGACTGGAAGGGGTGGAGCGCTTGGGTCAATGTGTTAGGGGAGGGCTAAAGAGGCTTGGCAAAGAACAGTTTTGCTTGGTTACTTCTCCACATTTGGGGGACCAAGAAGTCATTCTCTCATGCTTGAAACCCCAAATGTCAATCACATAAAGCAAATTTAATTAGAGAGTTAACATTGGCCCTTCTGACCTTGTGGACAAATGACCAGAGAGGAAAGTATCTGTAGCTTTTAAATAAATCTATAGATGTGCTTTAATTTGCACAAAGAAGAGCAAAACTATCAATGTTTCATGCTGACATGTGGGAACCTCTTTTGTAATATTTGGCTTACAACCTTCTTTCACATCATTGCTAGTTTTGTTCATTTTTAATGTGCATCAGCAATTGTTGAAGAATTATGTTTTTCAATTCTTGAATATTAATCACCCAGACAATCGTGACATTTTACATTGCATTCTTACATGAGAATGTTATTTACTTTAAATTCATCTTTATAGAATTCAGTACAGAAATCAATATGGTTTTTGTGGTTGCAGTATTAAATTTCAGTATGTATTGCAAACTTCAAATAAGTTAAAAGACCAAGTATTTTCTGCCACAAAGAAATACAAACACTGGATTTCAGTTAATCAGCTCATATAAGTGACAGATCTTACAGATGATTTTGGGATGGCCAGACAATCTTGAGTATGCAAACCAAGTAAGCCAAATCAAATGCATTCATTTTTCTCTTTACCAATCTCAAGAGATAAAATGATCTGAAATGAAAATGGCTCAGATGTATGGCAAGCAATGTTATATCATCCTGATACTTTTACAGGAAATTTTTCAAAACCTCTGTGTAAGTTAGGAGCACAAATCAACTTTCTAAAGTGAAGAGCTTATGATATGAAATCATAGAATCATAGAATCAGCTGCATTGGAAAAGACCTCTGAGATCATCAAGTCCAACCCTTGATCCACGGTTCCTGGACCATGGCACTAAGTGCCACATCCAGTCTCATCTTAAAAACCTCTAGGGATGGAGAATCCACCACTTGCCTGGGCAGCCCAGTGTTTTTTCCATGAAACATAGCATCTCTGATTCATACACCACTTTAATAGTCTACATCTTTGCATGGCTTTGTGCTTTAGCAGCTTGCTCTGGAACTGGTGAACAAAAAGCAATGATGGGAGGCCACCACTTGCCACTGTGTCTCTGTTTCAAGTCTGAAATCTTGTTAACCTAGTAGGAATTCTGTCTCTGTAACAGCAGTAGAGCACACCTCAGTAAAAGACAAAAATATAATTTTTTAATTAGTCTCTCAACTTCATAGACTACAGCAGCACAACTACATGAGTATGCTGCTGGGTCAGAATAAAACTGCTTCCTCAGTCACCAGACCTTCTAGCTACCATGACACTGACGGACTGTTTCTGTGACCAAGGTGGTCATTTAACCGGAGCACAGCACTCTGCTGTTGGACACAGCAGTTTGGTTGACTGGCGTAATGGTATATGTATTATATACCCATTTTGATGTATAAAAATATCCAAGGTGGCTGACAGAGGTTCACATGTACTTGCGTTTTTCAAATGTTCTTTTAAACAGTCACCTCTCTTCAAAGACTGTTGGTCAATACTGCATTTCCTTCTGGTATTTTAAAACAAATTAATGTTATATGAAGTGTTGCATATTTTAAAAATTACTAAGGTGAAAGGGGGTAAGGGTTTGGTTCTTGGAGCTGAATGATATAAAATTAGCAGAATGAAGGTACAACTGACTGAGTATCTAGAACAGAAAGGTTTCTTGTGGGTTAAATGCAATCGTATTACAGGCTCAGTGCTGACTGTGGTCTAATGTGCTGAAATATTGGTTGCCTTGTCTTAAGAAGATAAAGCAAAAAGAGTTTTTAATTCAATGATATTTTGAATTCTCCACTAAAAATGGACTGTAAGAAGAAGGATTGTAAGGTAATTGTTATGTCTCAATCAAGAATATTTCTATAAAGAAATAGATCTATATTGCTGCACAGGAAAATTTTTGACATCTATAATTAAAAGATGAATGGTGTTCCAAAGGAGGAGTCAAATAATTCAAATTGTAATTCAAATGTAAAAGACATTGATTGGTTGAAAATGTTGAAACTGTAATGCTCCACAAAGTATTTCCATCCTTATGAGTCTATTTTTTTCCCTGCTTTTACTGGCTGTAAAGGTCAAGGCCTAAACCTCAAGGCACAGGGCATTTTCAGATGATGAAATACTGAATAATTTTGAAGGAAGGAAGGAGAATATATTTAGACCTGAAATCACACCTAGCTAATAATCCCTTTTGGACTGTCACTGAATTTCTTTTCTGAAACTTGATAAGATATATTTTATTACTTGTCTTTCAGATTATTGGGAAAGGACTAATTAGTTAATATTTGCAAAATGTAAAATGATATATAAACACTTGGTATTCATGTTGCTTCAACAAATATGTTTAAATATGAATAAATCAAAGCAAAAATGCATTAAATGACTCAGAAATTCTAAATAAGATTGTAAAATAATGTGTTTAAAAGCAAGTAAACTTTTAGAATTAAATTTGCCAGTGCAAATTTAGTTAAGGATATACATAATGATTCAGTTTTTAATTACATCATTACATAATATTCTTTTCAAAAGTGTGGCCTCATGTAGTGCTAGGAGTAGATAGTGCTCATTTTAATAAACCATTGGTCAATATTTTTTCTCTTTATTATACAATGTGTGATCATGTGCTTTATTTATTGCACAGTATTCAAGCTTTGATACAAAGACAAAACTATTAGTCTCCTTTCTGACTTTTTTATGGTACCCCTCATAAGTATGTACAATGAACATAAAATTTGTAAAGTATTTAGTTTGAGTGATTTACTTAGCAGCACAGGCATAGAATGAACAGCACATAGGAGTAGAATCTGGTTTTCCAAGAGACCATTCATCTGGTTTAAGAACAGAATAATTCTTTGTATTTTTACAGCTGTGTTCATTTGCAATGCTTCTCTCATCCTCTGCCATGTGTCTCATCCTCTCATCTGTCTGCCATGATAACTCTAGTGGAAAGGGTTCATACTGTTGCTAATAGTCACCATCTTTTTGTGCATTAAACTTGATCCTCTGCAGCAATCCAGACTGACATGAACACACTACTTAATCTCTAGGTATGACGTTGATCTTGCTTATCTTCCTGTGAGGTCCTTTTCTCTGGTGCGTGGTAGATCAGTTATACAGGTGATATTGATCTTAGGCACAAGAAATCTCTCGGCTACAATACTGACTTCCATCTCTTTTATACCTGTCTTCTCCACTCTCTCCATAAACTGTTCCTCCAAAGTTAAAAAGAAACTGAGAGGACTTCTTGGATTTCTTTTGACTTTTGTGATAAAGTGACAACTTTCTTTTTAGAAATTCATCACTCTTCACAGCATCTGAAGCATGACTTTCCTTTGCAGCAGCTGTGTTAACTTTTTGCATCATATTTCCCACATATTTACTAATTGTAGTATTAATACATTTCTATCAAATTGCCTAGATGTGAAGTCAGACTGATTAGTTTCTAATTTCCTGAATGCTCTTTCTTGAATCCATTTTGTAACATTAGTCACATGTGCTACTTTCCTTTCTCTCACTCCAGAGTTTATTTAGTTGACAAACTATTTACCACTGCTATATGTCAGCCTTGTTGTATCTAAAATCCTTTAGAAGTCTTGAGTGTGTGTTACCAGGTATTGGAGAGGAACAAGTTGAATTTGTGTCTTCCAAAAATTGTCTTCCAAAAGCTTTTCTCCCAACAGCTTTGTAGAAGATCAATCTTTGGTATGGTTTAGGGTCTCCTTTGACCTTGTCTGTGGTCAACACTATTTATTTTTCTTTCTTGCTTTGGTTTTATTTTTCAGAAACACTCGATTTGTTGCTCTTTAAAACTTTCTGCTTTCTTTATGGTCTTAAGAGCTTCCTTATTGCATTTTATTTCTTTAGAAAGTAGTTTCTCAATATTTTTCATGATCTACCATTATTTTTATACAAAAAAATTGCTAGTATTTGTGCTTTTTTTCTCTATTCTTTGCTTAGCATATGGCTTCCCTTTCTGAAACGTATCCATTTACTTTTAAAAGTCTTCTTTGCAGTCCGGTTGACATTGCTGACCTTTTTGACTTTTTTGGAGTTTTTCTGTAGATGGTAGATGTGCTTTGTCCTTCTAAAACAGGATATTTAAAGTTACTCCATATACCCCCTTCCGAGTTTCTGTCATTTGGCCTTTCCTTTAAAACTCTTTTCAAAAGCTTTATGATTTTAAGTAATTAATTTTTTTATTTAAAGTCAGTGTAGTTGATGGATTTGGCCTTTTTCTAGTAAATTACAATCTGAATCTAAGAGCATTTTTCTCACTGTTATGGAATAGCTTTTGGATATTTATGTCATGAACTAGACATTGCTCAGTACTAAACCATAATGTACTTCTTCACTTAGGTGTTCTCTGGCTGTATAATTCAGCAAGGATTCACTTATGAGTAAAATGTTCATTTCTTTCTTCTACCCTTTCCTAAAATTACATGAGGGAAAACAAAGGCTTCCCACTATTATTACTGCTTCTCTTTAGTCCTTGAATACTACTTTGCATGTTGAAGTTACTTTCTAATCCTCATTTACAGTGGCAGAATATTTCTTCCAGTTTGGCACACAGTTTCAATGCAGAGGGATCCTGTGCTGTTTATATATGCATTTACCTTATTCACTTCTTTGACTGTAGAATTTCTGTGTCAAATAGCACCAGTCTTTCACTGGTGCCATGTACTGTCAATCTGGATAATATGTAGGATCCTACTGCTTATTACTTCTGCCAAGTTTCTGAGATGTGTTTTGTGTCAACATTGTGGACTTTTTAATAATAGGAATTCTAATTCAACCATGTTAATATTTTAAGGTTTTACTATTAATATTAAAGCCTGTATATATGTTGTTCTTGTCTAGTTTTATGTCCCTTCCTTAATATGGCTTTATTGCTTATGTTTTTCTGTTTCCTATTAGATTTTTGTAAACTTTTAGGTTTCCCATAGCCTCATTCTTTACAGAAGAACTCACATTGTTATTACTGCATTCTGAGCTCACTCTACTGTTTTAGTACGTGCTCCCTTAAACAGTTTTTGCAGCTGGTGAAGTTCCCTTAAAATGTTATGGAGGTTTAAGCACCTGGGCAGAATTCATCTCACTTCACCAATACATTATAAAGTTGTATATGCAGTTTAAAATATTTATGTAGATTTCCTTCCCTAGTCACTGAGGAGTAGTAGAGACTTTTGGAGGGCAATTTGGAGAGACATATATTTTGTTTGTAGGGCAGCTACAAGAAAATTTAGAGCCAGCCATAAAATTATCCTCAAGCCACCCTGGTTGTGTGAATCGTCTTTCCTTTATCTGCAGCATAATTTGTAGCTTACAGCGATGACACATGTGTCACAGTTTCTCAAGTTTCCCAGCTTCCTCTGTACCACAAAAAGTGGATCTTTTCTAAGCTTACACAATTTAAAAAGAAATATCTGTGGAATAATGAAAAAAAAAAGAAAAAATAGATATAAAACAAAAGGTAGGGATAAATGACTGGTTTTTTTCATAACAGAAGAACGTAGAGGTCCATGATTATCTTGGCCAGGATCTATGCAGCTCAGTATTCATGAGTTATCTAAAAATGAGGTGAACAGTGAAGTGAGAGCATTTGCTTATGGTGCAAGGTTAGTAAAGGCATAAAATATTAAAGCTTACAGTGAAGTATTTACATTTTGTGGCTGAGAGATAAAATGTCAGATGAAATGTAATGCCAATAAATACATATAGGGAAGCAGATCACTAGATACAGAAATGTAGGCCTTAATTCCGTGGTCACCAGTCCAGAAATATTTTTGAATAATTGTAGATATTCCTTGTCATGTGAGTTCAGTGTTTATCAAAAGAGAAGGCAAACACATTTTTTTAAATTATTAGAGAAAATTGTTAAACAAAAGTGAAAACATTACTGCTCTGCCATCTGCATCAAGATGCTTCCTTGTCTTTAGTACTGCATTTAGGTAAGATCAAAGCATCTTTTTAAAAATAAGATATAATAAACCAAGAAGAGGTATAGACAACGATAATGAGGATGATCTCCACTTTGTAAATGAGAGGACTGAGGAGGAGGCTAAGAGTTATATGAAATCAGAAAAGGTATGAGAAGTTGCATAGAAGACTATTTTATTTCTTCTACAGTAACAAAAAGAGGGGGCACTCAATCAAATCAAATGGGTTTAGTTTTAAGACAAATTAATGGAATAAGAATCCTAAAAGGACTGATAGTTTAGATGTAGCTTTCAGCACTGACATCAAAACTGGGAAAGCACACAGGAAGTAAAACTACTCTGTCTTTGATCTGTTGTTATATCTGAGAGCATTTCAGGTGGTCCTTGTCAGAGAAAGGGTAATGGAGAGATGGATTGTTTGTCTAACGTGGTGCATTCATTCTTACACCCCTGGTGTTTCATCATCTGAATGGGATTTCAGAAGCAATTTTCAAATAGCATAAGGACAAACCATTGGTGGTTAAACCCATGTGCACCACCACTGTTCACTTTCGTAATTGCCCAAGGGGAAGGGCAAGCATCTCAAGCATCTCTGAGCATGAACCATGGTCTAGCTTCCTTGGCCATGTAATATTACTTCTGTAATCCTATTTCCTGGAATGCCATGGTTAAAATATATATTATATATAATTATATATATAATTATAAAACAAAATGTATTATTTTCTTTGTTTACCTTATACTTGTGATAACAACCCCAGCTTACCTCACTAACTTCAAAGGGTTTATCTTACAGTTTTTGTCAGACAAGATTGTTGTGTCCCTATTTTACTTCTGGAGAATCAAAGCTGAAGTGACATCTCTGGGTTCATATACAAAATACCTGTAAGATAAGGAATCAAATAAAGTCTGTTCTAGTGCTTGGGCCCCTTGAGCCAATCAGGAACATAGATCCACTTTTAAATTGTTGAAATCTGACATAAATGGAGTTCTGCTGCTTCAAAGGAATATTCCCTTGAGGAAGATTAGATTTCTGTCTTATCACATGTGTGCTGTCTGTGATCACTGGTGCACACTCACAACATGAGTACAGATGTCACTCATTACTAAAAATATTTTCCCCACGCCTTACTAGCTGGCAACAGAAATTCTTGGAGGAGTAAACAAAAGTGGGGACATTTCTCTTCTAATTTAATTACATTCACACTCTTACCAGTGAGGGTACTTGTCATATGTACATGCCCCTTTCCCTCCAGTTCTGCTCCACTAACCAGAATGAAATATATGTAAGTTTTTTCCCCCCCAAATCCATACCAAAGCAGAAGATCCTGCAGAAATTTATGTATGTATGTATGTATCTATCTATCTATCTATCTACCTATCTATACTATATCATGTTATGTATATATACATATATACTTATAGTATACATATATACTTTTAGTATACATATTCTTTTAAAAAATTAAGAACTAAATTATCTTGCTCCCGTACTTTTGAAAATAACAGATTTTTGTCATTTTCATTTTCTCTCTTTTATATCTCACTTTTGGGAGCCCCTGGTGGTCTAGTGGTTAAGGATACGGCACTGTAACTGCCGAGGCCCGGGTTCGATTCCCGGTCGGGGAAACTCCCCGGGTAGGTGGAGCCCGTCAGCCCTGTAAGGCAATCCACCTACGTCCTGAGGACCTCGCTGCCACTGTCCAAGCTCGCTTGGCCCCGGCAGATGAACCTTAAGATTAAAGGGTGGGCTCAGTTCTGCGCACACTGTGTCCCACCTAAAATAAATCCAATGCGCAGGCTGGAAGGCTACAAAGACCTTCCACAGATCTTCGTTCACGAAGTCTGACCATTATATCTCACTTTTAACTATTTGATGTTCAAGCAAAAACTTTCATAAACAAAGAAGCTTGGAGATAATGATAGATTCTTTGCTGGTTTTGTCTGCTGAGATAGATTCTTGCTTTCAACCATGTTTAACATCTGAACAGCTCAATTTGATGCCAGTAGTTTAGGGTCACACTTTGAAATGCTTAGAAGCTTTGCAAAAAAGAATCAGTTAAACAAACATTAGTGGTCTTCAGAGAGTTTTCACAGTAAAAGCATAAAAGTAATAAAAGGAATCCATTAGGCAATCTGTCTCAAAGAAGGCTCAATTGCAGTAAAGGAAAGCTAATCAGGACATGAGTGCTATCAAAAATGGCAGAACTATCCTGGAATCTAGTACCATGATGTTTGGGGGTTTTTGATGGTGGTAGTGGTGGTGGTGATGGAAGCATAGGGAGGTCTATACTTGGATCTACTACCACCTAGTTGTCCAGAACTACAGCAGCAGGATACAGAGGTCTTTGAAAAGAATTTTAAAAAATAATGATAATTTTTAAATGTTAATTTCTCTGATCTTAAACTCCGTTTTTTTCTGGTCTTGTTGTCAGGGAAACAGAGCAATTAACACATTTTTCTCCCTAAGTAGTTACTTGTCCTTTTTCACTACTCAGATTAGAAAATTTATGATTTATAATGAGACTTTTGGTTTCCTACTGTCTAAATGGAGAGTATCTGATTTCTGAACATTGTTCAAGATAATTCTGGCATGTAAATACGTATTTGACAATGATTACCTTTCATGCAAGAATACAAAAGTGGAATTTTCATTCATCTCAGTTAAGACAAAGCAAATTTGTCTCAAGAAATTGTGCTGAGTCCTCCTACATTTTTCTCTAAAGTGAATTTGAATAAAAGTTTCAAATCAAACATTTATAGTAAGTAAAATAGAATATTTTTCCATGTTGCAGGACTCTGATCACCACAACATCCTGTTGATTTTGAGAGTTGAAATCTTTATTAAACTAAAGCAGTATTCACATGTCAAACAATTCAAACTTACAACCCCAGAGCAAACATAAGATTTTCTTTCTGTGATTGCTATAGTATTCAACTTTGCCTGTCCCTAAGCCAGAGAGAAGCAGCAGAGTTTGTACCTTTGATCCTAAATTCATGTGCCATCAGTTGTTGATTTTGCAATTATTACTGTGATTCTAACTCAGAGCAAATAGATTCACATTGTAAATTCATTTTAAAAAAAACCTCTCAAGAATAAAAAGCTTCATGCACATAAATACAGGTTGTTTTAAGAAAGAAGTAAGAGTATCTTCTGACACAGACTGAAAAAAATAAATCATGAGAATACTGTGTCCTTACACAGTAAGCAGCATAACAGAAGTTTTAATGCTTTTATAGTTAATCTGACACTCAGAAGTTTAGAAGCAACTGTCCTCAAGTTTTTGAACAGTTATATACAAAGAAAAAAATTCTCATTGGTTTAGATAATGGCTAGAATTTTCTAAAATGTCAAGGGACAGCATTCATATCTCCTCGTTAGCCATGCAAAAAGTTAGCCATGTAGTCCAAGCTAGTCATTTGGGCTTGCCTGCAGTCATAGTTACCCTCTAGGGAATGATTCATCCCATCTAAGTTGGGTGCTTTCTTTTTTCTGTTACAAGGGGAGTCTAGACAGCTAATTAGGCCAAATGCCTGATTTTTCAATAGATAAAGTTAAATTACATGAATATCCAAGTTTGATGAATTAGAAACCCACGTTTCATTGACATTTAATCATATGGGTTCTTTTGCATTAATGAAGCCAAAAATCATAGTGTGATAAGGTGCCAACAGTGGCACCTTACTGAAGTTTCTGGGTTCCAATCCTAATTTAGGTTTGAGACTTAGATGATAATGGCAACAAAGAAGGATAAAAGTCAACATTCAAAGCTGCTCACCTGTCTTCACTCACAGCAGAAAACGAAGTCTACATTTATGAATTTAGGTTCATAAAACAGCAGGTGTTTAGCATTGGCACTTGAGTTAGTTTTCTAATAGTGTGTGGCACAAATTTAACAGGATCATTGTAGAGGTTCCTGACTTCTACCTGGGTTGACTCAGAAGGTAATACAGGCCCTGGCTCACTTGTGGAGCAAAAGGCATGCTGAGAGGTGAAAACTATGTAGTCAGTGTGAAACCAGACATTCCCCATTTGCTATGGGAATATGATAAAAATGTGGCTCTCACACATTTTTATGTATCCTACTAAGACTTTGTAGTTATGTTTGGTCTTAAAAGACAAAGATACAAATAATTGCTTCCCCCGAGGATAAGGCTCTCACTGCATTTCCAGTGATGTTGAGGATATCCATCTTATATTCTCTGCAATGAAATGAGAACAAGTGTTCCTGCATCAATATCAAGATACTGTTTGTTTTGGGTTTTTTTTATTTACTGTGTCACTCCAGTATTATTCTTGTTTGACACCTTTCTTCCCTCAGCCATTATCATTATGGTTCCCATTTCCTCAGCTACTAGTTTGGGGTTTTTTTCACATCCAGACACAGTTAGTGCAGTCTTTTGTTTACATTAGATCATATATTTCTTACTGCCTGTGATCACTTCCCCATATTCAAAGGAGTTTACTCATCCATCCATTGTTGGAAATTTGCAAAACAAACATCTGTTTATTAGGAGAGCTTCCATGGATTTACAGATGCAGCACTGTTTCCTTGACACTTTTCAAGGTGTCTAATTTTTAAAGTTGACTCTTGCTCTGATCACTGCTCTCTTTTTTGGACTAAGTATCAGTCTAAAAATTGTTTATCGGTATTTCTGTGTCCCAGGCATACACCTATTGCTGAAATTCATGATGTGAAAGAAAGCTTTCACACAAACTATGTTTCCATTATGAAAGTCTCACTGACAAAGAGATAAAAATGAGCAATACACTAGTCTTTTACAGAACAAAATACAGAAGTCAGGTCTGCAACGTAATCTTCCATTAGATTTTTTGTCTCTCTCACACATAGCATGTTTCTACTTTCAGTGCTAGAGATGGTTGAAAATTTTAACTCATTTCAGGTTTGAGGGTTTTTGTTGTTGTCATTCTGTTGAAATCAGATGACCAGGAAGAAAAGGCCAAGGTTTTGCCGCTGACCTCTTCAGTATACATGATGAATAGTGAGGCAGTCGATCTGTATATTTATACCTTTCCACTTTTTGCTTGCTCTTTTAACTGTTTCTAGATACTAAGCTGTGAAATTTGGTTTCTGTACACTCATGTCCTCCACATTTTCATCACGTCTTCATGTAAAGCAGTTCTAATAACTGAAACAGCTCGCTCCTCTTCTAGCTAGTGTAAATACATGCTATTTTTATAGCTTCTGCTAGACACTACTGCTGATGTCTTCTTATATTATTTTCTGAAGAACAAATGAAGGAAGCAACCTGAACTAAGTGCACTGCTTTTTTTAAAACTTTTTACTTTGAGCTTCTTAGAATAAATGTTTCTGCACTGATCTGTTAGTTTTTGTCAATTAAACCCCTGTGAGGGCTTTGCAGATGTGAGTGCTAACAAAGAGATGTCTTCAGCAGAACTGGTCATAGAAAGAAGATAAGTCAAAATCTGACTGTCAGCTAAACCAAAGCCATGAGTGAGGCCAAGTGCTACCTAATCTTGGTTCTGGTAGAAGAAGGAAGTCTGCATTGTCTGGTGTGAAGAATAATTGACATGGCATGCTGGAAACAGTACAAAAGTAAAATATTCTCCTTAATGTGGGTTTGGGAACAGAGAAAATATAGTTACACACTGTAGGAGAGCTCTGAAAAAAGCAATTATTTTCATATCTGTTAAAGTGAAAGCACATAAGTCAACTAAGGCTGTACATGGCTTTTTTTTCCCGATGCAGAACCCAGTTTTTCACAGAATATTCACATGGCAGCTAGCCAGTGTTTTCACCACATAATAATGCATAACTTATTAAAAGCAATGTACTTTCCTTTTGGGAGGGAGGTAACTCCTTGGAAGCAGTTCATTTCAAAGCAGGTTGTGCTTTCTCCCTATTTTGAAAATAAAGCCAAAACCAATTCAGGTTTCAGAGTAAAGCACAGTTACACAGCTATTTGCAGCCCAAACTGTCTGTACTTTGATATATAAAGGGTACAAACCTCTATTATTCTGAAACCAGAGCATCTGCAATATTGAAGCTTTAAGCAGTTGGCTTTTACAAACATTACCAACAAAAAAAAGTTGTATTGAACGAGGGAACTGTATTCAGTAGCCTATTGTTTCAGAATGCTTCTTATGTTGAGTAAAAACCTTATGCATTTGGGTCTGGATAGCCGTATGGATAACGGAAGAGGAAAGTGTAATGTTTTCATAGAACCATAGAATATGTTGAGTGGGAAGGGACCCATAAGGATCATCAAGTCCAACTCCAGGGCCTGTGCAGGACACCCCAAGAATCACCATGTGCATGAGTGTTGTCCATTGTTGCTCATTGGTTCACTCTCTGTTGTAAGTTCCTGAGGTACATCATCTAACTGAAAAGATTTATATGAGCTTAGAGAAAACAAGCTGCTTGCAATAGCTGCAGGTAATTTTAGGACTTGGCATTTCTAAGATGTAAAATTTTTAATGCCATCTGTAGGGGTAGGTACCCTTTCGGAAGAATTTGTAACAAGGAATCAGCACTTATTTTCGCTTAGGAAGTCTTTCCTGCCTAAGAGTTCTTTTCTCCATGAGAGCCATAATGTGATCTGCATTTGTATTTGGCACCACTTATATTTTATTTTCCTTTCAAATGTGTCTGGCTTGAAAAGCTGACTTGAAAACCTGTAATGCATTTAAGTATTAGCAAAATTAGCTAGAATGCTTGTGGAAACTTGTTGAAAGTTGCAATTTGCAAGAGATGGTAAGACTTTCAACAGATACCTTTTTTAACTTAAGGTGTTACTGAGAATGCATATTCTTATTCATGTGTCTGGGAATTTCACTGGCTCTACCTAAGCTCACAATAATATGACAATTTGAACTAAGCGTGAGCAGGGGCAGGAGAGAGTCGTAAGATCATTCACAATGAGATCACAGAATCATGGAATCATTAGGGTTGGAAGGCATCTCTGGAGATCATCCAGTCCAAACCCCCTGCCAAACCACAGTCAGCCAGAGCAGGTGACACAGCAATGCAAGAGGATTCTGAATATCTACAGACTCCATGACCCCCTTTGGAGCCAGTTCCAGTGCTCTACCACCCTCAGCGTAAAGAATTTCTTCCTCATATTGAGGTGGAACCTCTTGTGTTTTGGTTTATGGCCATTACTCCTTGTCCTGTTGCTGGGCACCACTAAAATGGTGGAAGTGGTTGTTATTTTTTGTTTTCCAATGTACAACAATTAAATTTTTCTTTGTCTTGTTAGTGTTTCCTTATTCTTGTTTTGTAAAATACTGTTCTGTCAAACTTCCTCTGTGTTGCATGCTTGCACACACACACATGTCTTCTATAAAGTTTTGTGTCCTCACCATGTCATGCCCAACCCAGTAAAAGTGACACCATGGTTTCAAATAACAAGGATGACCCATAGATCTGACTTGATCTGTTCAGATACCCATTTGTTTAGTGTCTCTCTAACTACCCCTTTTCATTCTGGAGCTCCAGGAAGGCTTGCAGTATCCTTGCAAAATCTGAAGAAAAGAGTGAGTCCCAATTTCTTGTTTTAAAAAGACATCTGGCCTTGGCAATATAGCTACATCAGTGCTCTGAGGAGTGGAGAGGAATAGGCTTCTTCAGAGACAGTGATACCTCAGATATGTTAAATTGTCTTTCCATCACATTCTTCCCTGCAGCTGGAGTGCAGGATACTTGTTTTACAAAGATAGATGCCTTTACTTTTTTCTAATAGGTCAAAGGATTCCAGACCTTGGGTTAAAATCTCAGATGAGGGAGTTCAGACTCAGCACCTAGCAAAGAGTACAGATTCATTTGCATTTCACAGCCATGTCATGTGTGCTTCAGTTATGTTTAAAATATTTCACTAAGGTTTTAAAAAAAGAGAGGAAAATAATGCCAAAAACTAAGAGTCTTAATGTTTATATTCTAAAACATACAAAAAGGTTATACAGTCAGTACCTTCGGGTAGTTAAAAAGCTTGCAAGGTGCTACATTCCATTCTGCACTAAAAATAACTTGTGAATTCTGGGAGGATGAGGTACCTTCTAGGCATTAGTATAAGCAATTATGTTTAGGGTAAAAAAGCAACGATCAAAATGTCAGGACGAACTCCTCCTTTTGCAGTTGTATCCATGCTCTTTGAAGAGAGTAAAGAAAATTAAGACCTCCTGAGTGTAGATGCATATTTTCCTGTTCTGTGCATCTGATTATCATATCCTAAAAGTATGCTTTGGGTCTCTTTACCACAAAGACATAATATATATTTTTGCTCTCTAATACAAGCAGCCTATGTGATTTTGAAACTATACAGACACACACATGTGTCAACCACTTCAGAATCATAAAATTTTTCCTCCGCATCAGGACCTGCAAATACCTTTGCTACATATGCATATGTGAATGCAGGTGTACACGTGCACCCACACACAATAAATTTGTCAAGTACAGAGAGTTTTACAAAGTGACCAGATTTGTACAGGTTACAGAATGACAACAGGTCTCTTTTAAAATCAGGCCAGTTTTATGCAAGTGTTGAATGTATTTCCAAACCTTGAAAATGTATGTGCATGCCTTATATTGTTCTTTAAAACAAAATCCTTAAACTTTTAACAGCTCCAACAGTGCCTCTAATGAGTTTCTCTCGTTAGTACTTTAGTACTTTAGTACAGTACAAAAAGTTTAGTACTTTTTTTTTCCCATCACATGTCTTAATTCCACAATATTATTTTATCCATTTTCAGCAATGAATATCTATGTATCTTGTCTCTAACGGCAGTGGACTGTCCTAAGAGAGCAAGTCCTACTAGAGACATTTACTTGGTAACCCAGGTGTACTGTGTTGAAGTGAAAATTCTTTTGGACCTCTACCCTAAAATTACTGCTCTTCAAGTGTGGTGGTGCTTGGTATTCAGTATGATGGTCACTGGCATCAGAGAAAAGTCTTGCACATCCTAGGAATCTATAGCTTCATGTCTCTCTTATAGCTCTCATTATATCACTATCAGTGTCACCTGACAGTAGAATAGAACCAAGGCATACACAGTCACTTGGCAGCTCCTTGTGACCAGTGATTGGTAGAATTTCACTATATATGTTTCTGGTGAAAAATATGCCAATATTTTCCTTAGAAATTTATTATGAAGTTTACTGATGAAGAAGCTTACTGAGGAAGAACCTGTAGGCTCAAATATACCAACAGGTCTACTGGCTCAAAGCAAAAGTCCTCCTAGTTCAATATATCTAGCCCCTGATGGTGGCCAGAAAAATATGTTTAGGAACTAACACAAAAACAGGAAAGGCACATAGTGCTTGCACTTCTGTTAAATCTATTTTCAAATCTGTGTATATTCTAACATTTACTGCTTGCAGTAGCAAAGATAAATTTAACAATGCACTCTCTCCTTTTATAGTTTTTTTCAACTTATAAATCTGCCACTTGATTATCTCATTTGATGCCCTCTAGCCTGTGATGTACAGTCATTCCAGTCAAATGCTCTCTCCTTCCTACCAATGCCTGTTACTGCTTCCTGGTTTGTGTCTTTGTGCACCTGTACAAAGTCTATCAGAGTTAGAGCCAAGTTTCTTTTCACTGGGTAAGTCTATTTGAAGTGATCTGCATTTGCAGGATAACTAACACATGTTGGAAAAAGTAATGTTTCATATTCCTTACAAACACCCTCTTTTTTTTTTTAAAGTAAATAAATCAGTATGTGAAATTAATAGGATAGAATTTCTGTAGCGTCATTTCTTAGAAGTTGGTTTCTTAACAAGAATGCAAAATACCTAGTCCATAATAGAAAAAGTATTAGAAAGTCAGTCTGAAATAATAAGAAGTCCTGTCTCACTGCATGCATCTGGCTTGCGGATGCTTTGCTGGTACTGCTTTTCATGGATTTCATCTTTTTGCTTTCCCTGTGTCTCCATTTGCTTTTCTCAGATCTCTTTTCTGGTGAGCCAGCTTAGTATTTGAAAGTAAGGTCTTTTTAGGGGAACTCCAGGACATTCAGATACAGTCATTATTCATTCAGAAGAGAGTTTCGACCTTACTCCTTTTAATACCAAGACAGTAAGACTTCTTAGTAAGGCAATGCAAGTATCATTTTGGCAGACCTATTAACAACTCCTTTTTTCAGTGAGGAGCAAAACTGTGCTCACACTTTGTGACCCAGTATGACTTTTCAGCATGAAGGAGTTTTCCTTTTCACCTGCCTGCTTCTCCGCTGATTCTTGTTAAGTAGAACCAAAGCACATAGGTCACTACTGCCTTTAATTGAGATCATGAACTATGACAGGTCAAACACTGCTAATTGGGTTTTTTTAGTACTTGGTTGCAAAAGCTGTGCTGAGTGATATCTCAGAAGAGAAATTTTGTCTATCAGAAGAGGAAGAGATCGAAAAGATAGGATTTGGGATGCTGAACATGTTTGGTAGGAACATGTTGCCAGAGCCCTCTGCCTTTCACCCAGCACCTCCAGTCATTCAGCAGATCTAGGAAGATGCCAATGACAATTTCAGCAGTTGCATCACTTCTAAATTTTGTGTGCTGAGGTTTCAGCATTGAAGTGGGAGTTTCAGCATGGGGATTTTTCATGAACATATTGTGTGAACAAGGTGTTATAATTGGTATATCTAATTTAAACACACAGCATAAAATTCTATATATGTGAATGTGTATGTGAAAATCAAGGAGCTTTTTTAAGCCTAGTTAGATTTACTTACCTCCAGAATATTTTTATTCTTAGGACCGTGCTTGAGGTAATTCTAAATGGGAAATAAGTATAAAATAGAATAAAAATGGAAAATTACCTTTTCATTATATCTGATCCCATGCAAATGGATTTTTAACAAGTGGCAGCGAAGATAAGTGTAGAACACATTTTACTAATAAATGTAAAGTACAGTAATGGTTCCAAACTGAATTTTAAGTACTACATAAAATGCATAAAATCCTTCTTTTCATCATAGAGGGAAGACAGTAGAAATTTCACAAAATTCAAGTTGGTCTCCCATTCCTGGACCATATGCAGAGCATTCATAGTAGCACTGTTTCAAAAGTAGCAAGCTTTACGGAGACTGCACATTTCTAGAAAACAAGCTGACCTTTCAAGACCAGAAAACATAGTCATCTGGAAAACTGATCATGCTAGACTATTTCTTTTTTAATAAATAAGAAAGTTTTGAAAGTTTCCTGAAGGCTGTAACTTCAAAACACCTTTGTTGTTTGAATTTCTTTCCTATCTCTTACCTCATCTGCCACCTTTTTTAAAAACAGTATCAATGGATCACAAATTCTGGCTCGTATGTTTTATTCCTAATGGTGAAATTAACACCTAAGTATTAATTCAGAAGTTGCAATTCCTAGTATATGCAATACCGTATTATCTGTGAAGAAAACTCAGTAAATTCAAGAGCTTTTCTCTTGGAAGAAGGTTTTTTGGTATAAAATACAGACCTTTGAAAATTCTTGCCAAATATCATAATCAAAGCACACATTTTTCAAGGAGAGATGGGAGTCAGATTTTCTATGAATGTGTGAATAGGAGTAACAAAAATATAAATGCAAGCTTCTGCTGCTTCATTTATATCACCACGGAAGAAAATACTTACCTAGCTTTTATATCACCAGGAGCTCATCTAGCTTTACTTTTGTTTTATTTGGTTCATAGCAAACGAAGATTCAAGTGTTTGTCAGGGCACATACATGATTCTAGATGCTTCATCCACTAAATTAAGGGACAGCCCTGCAGCACTTTTGAATGAAGGACAGGGCTTATGTAGCATTAGTAGCTATTTTGATGGGAACTGGGTTCTTGAAAATCCGTCCTGTGTTTGTACCCTTTTTAATGTTTGGGGTTTTTTTTTTTGGTTGGCATCACCTTTCCTTAACTGTGTTTTAGGCCCATCGCAGCGTCTGAATCTGTGCACTTGTGCACACATTGTAATTAACTTCTGCATACTTAATAAAAGTAGAGGCCTGACCTTTGCATGAGATCTAATTCCTAGTTCAGTCATTAAAAATTGCTGGCTGCTTAAAAGAACTAATTTGTTTTATTTTTACTGCCATTTTTAGGTACCTCAGTGTAAGTCAGTCACTTCTTTCCCACTTAGAATTCAGAGGATTTTTCCCTCTAGTTCCTCAAGAATGGATCAGACAGTCTTTTAAAAACATGACAGAAGATGAGAAAGCCTGCACTGTTTTCCTGCATAATATCCAGTGAGTGGGAGCACTATTTCAAAATTAAGGGGGAGTTCTTATCTGTATCTTCCTCTTTAAAAAAGCAGTCCGTCATCACAAGGATACAAAGAAAACTCTCTCCATCTCTTGTGAAAGGGAGTAACAGAATGCAGTAATCGAGCCCTGGCTAAAATTTCATCAGCAAACTTGTGTGGGAGAAAGGGCAGCCAGTGACACCAAATTATCTTTGTTTTCATCTAGTCCAGCCTAGAAGATTTCTGAAGTAATTTGGATCAGCCTCTGTGACCTTTCCCGTTACCACTCATATAGGTTTGCTTCTGCATGTCCTTTGGTAAAATTAATTTTCTGTCTGAATTCCTGTACTAGAGAAATACTGTGAAACTGCCATGAATCTAAAACTGAGGCCACTTATGTCAAGTTAAATGTTCTCCCTCTAGTTCAAAATGAACAAACCAACCAGCCAACCACAAAAAGGCAAGGGCAGCTAATTTGTGCAAAGACAGTCTCCCCTGCTGAAAGAAATGTACTAGATTCTGGCCTCAACTACATCTGTGAATTTTTTCTTAACTTCAGTTACATTTTCTAAGTAAGGATACTGAATTGTAGGAATTGGTCTACTATGTGGGTTACATTCTCAAATCTGAGTTATATTCATTATCTTCTCACAGAATCTAACAGACCCCAGTAATGGTTTGAACAAAAGTACAAGTTACTAAGAGATGACGCATGCATATAAACAACAGTGAAACTCAAGAACATAATTAGGGTTTGTTGTCTTGCAGTTCACAGCTATCACTAAATCACAGAATCATAGAAAAGTCTAGGATGGAAGGGACTTCTGGACAACACCTAGTCCAACCTGTTTTTGAAAGCAGGCCATTAGATATGGTTACCTAGAGTCCTATCAGGTCAGTTCCTGAATATCTCCAGTGATAAAATTAGCATAGCTTCTCTGGTCAGCTTATTCCAGTGACTGTCTTCATGGTGAAGAATTACTTTACTCTGTCTAAAGAAACTTTTCTTTCATGAAGCAAATGGTGCTCTTTGCTTCCTGTCCTCTGACCAAGTTTCCTTGTGAAGAGTCTTCCTCTATATTCTCTAGAACAGCATTATAGATGAAATTTCTGTGGCCCCTCCACAAACCCTGTCCAATTTTCCAGTCCCAAACAGATCAACTACCTGGAGATCAGATCAAGTGTACAGCCGCGTGCATATTTAGTTGAATACGTATAAGGAAACATGATAATGGTGTTTGTTATAAAAGCACCTAGAAAAAATACAGAAAAAAAGTACTGTGCACTGTCATTGATGTTTGCTTACTCCTGTGAGTAAAGACCAAGAGTAATGCATTAATTACCACATTTGATACTTATGTTAAAGGATTTTTAGGAATATTTACCTGATATTCATCTAAACTGTGTTCCATGTTTCAGATGAAACATTCTTCTCCTAGCTACAGTGGGTCATCCTTTTTGTCTCTGTAGAGATCCTTTATGTGTTAAAAGATATTGTCATAGTGGTCTGTGCTAGCAAAGTATCCATTTACAGGAGTGTCCAAACACACTTGAGCACACCTAAAAAGAACGAAACAGAGATTTTCATTGCCTAAGCGCACAGAAACAAAATGCAACTTGCACCAATATGTGACAAATATTTTTCAGCATCTACACTTAACTGCTTTCACCACAAGGAACACTCACAAATTCATAGGAATCACATAGGTTGGCTGTGAAATCTGGAATTAGGTTCACATAGCATAGGTAGGTGTCGAGGTTTAATCCTAGCCACGCAGCTGCTCATTTACTACCCTCCCTAGCCCCAGTGGGATGGTGGAATGATGATGGAGAGAATCAGAAGAGTTGAAGTGAGAAAAATCATGGGTTGAGATAAAGATGGCTTAATAGGTAAAGCAAAAGCCTCCCATGGGCTGAAAGTGAAAAAAGGAATTCATTCACCATTTCCCATGGGCAGGCAGGTGTTCAGCCAACTCCAGGAAAGCCAGGCTCCATCACACATAACAGTGATTTGGGAATAGAAGCACAATGACTCCAAACATCCCCTCTTCCTTCTTCTTTGCCCAGCTTTATATACTGAGAATGATGCCATATGGTATAGGGTATCCCTCTGGTCAGTTTGGGTCAGCTCCCAACCTCTTGTGCAGCCTGCTCACTGGTGGGATGAGAGGCAGAAGAGACCTTGACTGTGTGCAAGCACTGCACGGGCACTAAGGAAAACATCCCAGTGTTGTCAGCACGAATACAAAACATAGCCCCCTGTCAGCTACTATGAAGGGCATTAACTCTACCCCAACCAAAACCAGCACAGTGTGTTTCCTACCATGCAGATGAAATTTAGTAGTAAGTCAAGTTGGGTAAGTCTTACATTCATAAGACTTTAGTGGAGTTCTATCTCATGTGATACCCCCAGTAATGCATGGAGCAGCATATACAAATCACATGGAATAAAGGTTTTGCATGTATGGGTGAATTCCAGGCTTTCCATACTTAGATAATAAGAGGGCCTAGGTAAAAGTTATCTTGTTTGTTAAACTATGAGCAGACACACACAGATTCTCTGCAGATTGAGTCTTATCTTAGGGATAATAAATAATAAATAATAATAAATAAAATCTTGCAGATTTATCCCTATGACCCCTCTGCTCTTCAGCATTTTATATACCTCTCACTGTTTGTATCCTGATAGGAAGTCAATATGATGACTTCCTCAGTCGACCACTGCTCTTTTTTGTGTGAATGGGAGCTACCTGTGTTGACCACCTTTGAAAGTCTGTCCACAACTATAATTTCCCAGGTTGGCTCTGTTTTTCTGCAAACCCAGCAGGGTAGATGAAGTTGTATGTCTCAGCTACACTTAGGTAAGCAGTATTTACAAAGCTACCTCCAGGAATCTTTCTTTTTGTAGTCTACAATAAGAAAGCAAACATTCAGAGTCTCTGAATTGTCTTGCAATGGTATTTTCTTTGCTTCCTGTGCAAAAGCACCTTTTTGGGTTGTACTGAATTTTGTCCTGAATCTTGAAGATGAACACAGTGTAATTAGTCCATGTTGAATGATTATATTTGTACAAGAGCAGAATTCATACCTGTTGTTCCTTTGTTCACTTGAAAATATTTTAGTTGCTTATTGTTCATAATAAATAATGATGCCTAGTTTAATGAAGTCTCAAGCAGTTTCTGCTCATGAAATGAAGCATGTAATGCATTTTTTATTATAATGGATGTTCTTTTGGAACTCACTAACCTTTGTATGGAAACAAAAATATTTCTGCCACTTATCCCAAGAGAAAAGTAATGAATATGAAAATGGTAAAGCTGCATTTATATGTGAAACAGCTATTAAAAGAAGAATTATGCATGTTAGCATTAGGTTTATGTTTAATTTTCATTATCTACTTTAAACTATCCATCAAAAAGAGGTACCTATCCCTGAACTGTTTGAAAATAAGGGTGGAGTTTATCTCATCTAAGATAAAAGAAATCTTGACAGTGTTAGGTTAATGGTTTGACATGATGGTCATAGGGATCTTTTCCAACCTAAATTATTCTGTGAATCTATAAACAAAACCTTCTTACCTAAACTAGAGCATCTTCTGAAAGCTAGTAATTTAGCTGATATGTATTGAGATAGCTGTCCAGAACCTGCTCTCTGTCCCTAAAGCTGGCTAAGTGGCACTGCCTGGCTTTTACATACAGCTAAGTTATTTTCTCTCCCCAAAACTACCTACCATTTAAATAGGAAGTGTCCATACTTTCTGTAGGGAATGTCCCCAGCTGGGACATGGGGTAAGCCCCAAACTTAGTTCAAGGATGATCAGAGATCGTGCTAGCTGACCAAGGCCAAAACTGTGCAGTCAATCTTGCTAACAGAATCAACAATCTTATTCCTTAGTTCTTAGTTCTTAGGCCCATACCCTAGGACATTACTGGTATGCATCATCTTATACCATCTCTATTTCATTGAAGGAGTTACCCTGAGATAATAGTTTATCTTGCTTGTCTTATTTATGTGTTAGTATGGGGTGAGTCCATATCTGGGGATACCTTTTTCATTTAAATATAAGAAGTACTTAAATGATGGTACGATTTACTTCACATTTGGACAGCTCTAATTAACTAAGATGAATACTGTCATAGATTCTATGGCCTAGACTCATCCTGCCTACACTGGGAATCTTTAAATCTTGATTTAAAGAACATACTGGATTCAAGTTACCTAGTTAGTCAATGGGAAAAGATAAACATGTGTGAAATATATAGCCAACCCGAGATCTGAACTGGTCTCTACAAGTGTCTCTTTGTCACTTTTGGCTATAAGACAGACCTTAACTAAGTTAATTCAGGTAGGTACCTCAGTCTAAAGGCAAGAAGGTTGAATCTGGTCTGGTAAGCACATGCCTAGGGCATGAAATAATAGCTCTGAAAAATTAATCTTATTTATCTGAGTTGATGACCTGTCCTTTTTTAGATAAACAGACTACATCTTAGCCAAGTTTTGCTAGGTAAGTTTTGCACTACTGGAATTGGAATCATATCTCGTCAGCAGGATTTTTACCTGAAGATCTGAAAGGAGCTAGAAGGAAGTTATTAAAAACCCCACATTTGTGAAACCTTACTCAATATCTATTAAATTTTGAAGACTTCATGCAAAATTGAAGAAAAACTTATCTAAATGAACAATTGGGAAGGAGCAGACATGGCAGCAAATTGTATTACACACAGCATATAAACCCTGTGACAGAGAAAAGTTGCTTATAAGAAAAACAGATCTTATGCATATGAGAAATATATGTAGTCTTGTTCCTCCATCTGCTAAGAACTTTTTCAGTTTATTTTACCTTTATCATTATCAAGAATGCAGTCTCTGCTCTGAATGCCAGCACCACCGTAATCATAGTTCTTGGTATATTTCACTGAAAATTCCCCGTGGCAGTGCAGAATGTGATTAAAATCAATTGATGTTCTGTTTTACAGTACCCACACGGGAGAATTTTTTATTGCTTGCAATGTACCCATTTGTATACATGAGCCCAAAGGGCAGAATTCACTATGGGTACATCTAACCAGTTGACTAAAAGAGGACAAGAGAGCAAGCTTAAGCAATGACCACTAGTCTGTGTGTGCTGCTTAACTCTTCCCTCACTGCTGGCTCTCTCCTCTAGCTCCTGCTACTTTCTTCCAGAGAAAGTACTTTGACGTAGTTTAGGGAATATTTTAATTGAGGGACCGCTTTCAAAGAAAGCAGAGACAAGGCTTCACCAGGTTGGACTCTAAGACAAACACTCCTGTAATACTCTCTCACCTCCTGCCAAACTGCCTCTCAGAGTAGGCAATCCACAACTCAAATGTCATCCTGTGGAGGTGCTGCACAGGAGAATTGCTCATAAAAGCTCACATGTTGTTTTAGATACCTTGAAGAAGTAGAAAACCTGTAGAAAAATAACTGACGTAATTATGTCTCAGGGCCTAGAAGAACAAAGAGCCAAATAGTACAGCCTACCCATATGAATATCTTCTTTAAGTATAGCTCATTCATGTCCAAAAATTTACCTGATTCATAGGATTTCAGAATAACAACAGATAGGAAAAAAGTAGTTCATTTGATCTGCCTTTCTGATTTTTAGTTGTTTAATTTACATGTCATTTAATGTTAATGATTTGGATTTCATTCAAAGCTCCTTTTGACAAGCCAAAGGTGATGGTAAATCTGAGGATCTGGATAGGTAAAAAATTCTGCAAAACTGTTGGTTGGGTGCTGGTATCAGTTTGTAATGTCTTTCAGCCATGTGAACTTTTGTGCTCAAAGTGTTTGGTGTTGTAACACGTAGCATATCTTGCTAAGCATGCAGCGCAGATACTGTATAGTCATTTTATTCTTCAAATGCAGCCCCTAAAGGAGATTTGCAGTGAAAAATGTTGTTATTTAGTAGTGCACTATAATGTGCCAAACAATATTAATTTAAAACTATCCACTAGTGACTCCCCCTGAACTTTCACAAAAGGTTTGAACTTTTCAGTCACCATGAAATTATTCTGGGCAGCTGGCCAGTTCCTAAATAGGCTGCGTGTACATCAGTAGCAAAGCCTTTAATTTGTAACATGATTGATCTCAGCCTGTTTTGAAAACTGTCAACTAAAATGAAAGAGTTGGAGCATTGCTGCAAATTTTTATAATCATTTGATTTCATTGAAATATTTACAGAACATTTAAGTGAATTTCACATACATTTGCCTCACAGACCATCTGAAAACTGCATCTTTCACTCTTTAAGTTTTGTACATTACTGGCTCTTCTGCCATGATCAGAACTAAATGAATATAGGACAAATTAAAAGTTAGGAATTAGGTCTTATCCCTTTGTATGGTTAATTCTCTTTCTCCTTTGGCATGTTCTCACCAAACTGTCAATATCTTAGAGACTCTAAGACTGTGTTAAATTTGAGCTTTTCATTTCTTTTGCCAAGATCAATACTTTTGAGGATGTGTCTGTCTCTAAATGCAAATTGGTGATATTAAGAGTTACTCACCTTGGTTTGCCCTTTGAACTGTTCAAGTGATCTTGTTTACATTACCAGACCCTGAAGCGCTTCCACCTTTCAGTCTGTCAGCTCCCACCTGAGTCTATCCTGAGACTCCTGCATGTGCAGACTCTTCTCACATCCTGCTTCCACAGAAGAGGATGTCAGCTGGAGGGCATATGTGGCACTGCCCTGCATTCATCTGAAGATCTGCAATTCACTGTGGCATGTCTTTTCTGCTGAACATAGGGAGAGACTGGGAGAACACATCTCTCCTAATCAGGTCCTGCTGCTTGCCTCATTCCAATTCTTTAGTGATTTTTCAACCACTCCTGTCCGCCACTGCTATCAAAGGAGTTGCAATATGCACTTCAAGAGAACTCGCTACTTTCATCTTGATCATATTTACAGTAATTAGTATTGAATGCTACAATGTGACTATTATGCTACAATGTTAAGATAAAAAAATTAAGAACTACTATTTATTGCCTTACTCTCGAGGTTCTAAATAACAGTGTATACTGTGTGGTTTGAGTACTGTAATACATTTGTGATACACAGATGAGAATGCTTTAGTACCTGGCAGAGGTGGGGTGGTGTGTGAATAGTCTGGTGCTGTGGCTCTTCTGGCCTGGTAGGACCAGTGTGATTACATAGGAGACACTGGCTTCATGACAGAAACACTGCTCTCTCCAACAGGGCAGTCATCGCTTTTCAGACCATCTTAGCTCAATTTTCTTACCACAGCCAGGGTACCTCTGTGTGAAAAAGATAACCCTAACCCTTTTGCTCACTGACATTCATTACCTGCTGTCTCTTTTATTGCACCCTGCCTTTCCCAGTCGTCCACTTTCACTACCATTCATCCTACTGTGTGTATTTCGGACAACAACTTACAGATTGTCTTAATTTTTAAGGGCCACGATGTTTCTTTTACTAAAGCTGATTTTGGTAATCGCATTTTTGTAAGGAAGCCTTGAAGTCACAAAAAAATTTACAACTGAAGCTGCAATGAGTAGTATGGATGAGATTGCACTATGTAACACCTGGGCTGTGCCATCAGAGAGAATTGTGCATCATGTGCACAATGAAGCAGGCTGTTTCTCTGCTGCATGTACAGTGTGTGCAGGTCAGAGGGGTTTGCTTCAGAACACATTCAGTCTCACACTGGACTATGTACCCCATCACACATGGGGTTCAAGGCCACCCTAAGGACCAGTGACTGGTTGTGATCCTTAAGCCTGGACTGCATTTTTATGTAACCAAGGCGGAGCCTGTGGGTTTTTTCTTCCCAGAAGAATCTGATTTGCCTACCAACACAGCTCATAAACTGAACCAGAAAACACGTGCTGATGATTCAGACTTCAAACTGCTCCAAACCAAATGGAGACATGGCCATAATGCCTTTCTGTGAGAGAATAGTACAAATCTTCTCATTCCTGTAAGTTTGCCTTTCTCACAGCTATCTTCTTATTAATCTGATACAATTATGTGAACAGATCTGGAAGAGCTTGGTTTTCAGGGACCTGTTCAAGTGACCACAGGAATCCTAAATTAAAATATCGTCTCTGACACTTCTCACCATTTATGTGCTATTTGGGTAAGTTCCTCTGATACAAGTTCAGAGCAGACAGTTTTACTGTACGTGTTGTGCCACTAAATCTGCTCCTCCAAACTCAAGCATCATGGCAGTAATGGAAATAGACACAAATTCCTTCAATGGCTTTACAGATGTAAATGGTTTTTTACCATCCACAAGAGAATTCAGCCAGGCCAGGCTGACAAAATATTGTTGAACCATTCCCAGTAGGCTCTTGGGGCTGGAAATTGAGGGCCATGCAGAGCAGATCAGGCCAGTGTGCATTTCCTTGCCAATAGGAAGAGTAATAAATAAAACCTAAAAATCATGGACAAAAATGTTCTAATATTTTATTTGTGTTTATTGGGTTATTTGGGTCTGGCTGTTACTAGAAACTCTCTGCTCTATCATAACCCCATTTCAACATAATCCTATACCTTTAAAAATATATGTGCTTGTTATGTGTTAAAGAAAGCTGAAATATAAAGGTTTTAAGGAGCAATACAAAACAGGATGTATGTCCTGTGAAGCAGTAATTACACCCTAAGTGCATGGAGAAGAACTCAGTAAAGCTAAATGCCTCATGCTCCCCAATATGTAATATTATCACAGCATGAGTAATTGGAGACATTCTATAGAACTGCTTTGACTTTAGGTTATTTTAAAGCCTATCTTGAATCATTCTCCCATCCCCTTGTTTACCTTTTGAACTATATGGGTTCCTGCTTTCAAGCTTTCCCTGATCTGTTCTGCACTAAGACTTCAGACAACATTGCAATGCTCTCTGTTCTGTATACACAGACTTCTGCAAACAGCAGTTCCTACCTGTAAGTGACATTGTCCATGCCAAAATCTGCATATTTATGCAGTGTTTTCTTATTAAAAAATCAAGTGTGAGAAACTGGAAACCTTTTTTTTTTCTCTAAAAATAATCCTTTCCTTAAGCTTTGCAAGAGTACAGTTTTGCAGAGAAGCCTGGTTTCCTTGTCAGTGAGTGGTTTCTTGCAGCAATACTCTGGCATTTTGGGGGTTCCAAGTGGTCTGAATTTGAAATGATGAGGCAATCCCCTCCAGAGATCTCTCTGAACACTCAGAGATTTCCCCATAAGGCTAGAAAACTTTATTCTCATCCTGGAAATTCTTTCTCTAAATTTCATCTTCTCATTCTTTTGTTTTGTATACACTATTCTATTCTTGAAATAATTTGTTTTCAAATATTTCTTATATAAATTTACATCTCCCCTGCCCTTACCTTATTATCGGTTATTGCAGATGTGGAATAAATTTTATAAATAGTCCTTCTCTCCTTTTTTCTCCCTTGCCCCAGTTAGTTTACATAGCACTCCCCTGCTTTTCATGGCTCTCTTCAGCACTATTTTGCCTTGTCAGTGTGAAAATGGTAAAATGGTATTTAGAAATTTATGCATACCCTGATATGGTCTCTTTAAAGCAGCACAGAGAGGAGCTGTGGATTTCTGAACCATTTTTCATACCTCTGTAATATCAACCCAACAGAGCTTGGTTGTGAACATAGCCTTTGGCTAGTAATGTAATTGGTACCCAAATTGACCTTTTGATGCTATATTGAAGTCCAGTTCTTGTTTAGTTTATGCTCTTATTCTTTATCTAGAATTTTTTCAGTCTGTTATTTCCTGCTGTTTCTAAATGAGTCCTTTTCCTTGTCCAACGTGGTATTTGTAACTCTTCACATTTTAATACCAAGTGTGTGTTAATGTTATCATTTCTCTCTTATAAGGATCATTAATAAAGCAGTGAAACAGGACTGGACATAATACAGATATATGCAATATTCCCCTTTTATTCTGACTCAGTGCTTCACCATTAATTAGTCTTTGTTTGTAGCTCTTCAATTTTCAGCCACATGACAACTTACATCCAACCAAATATGAATTGTTTTTCATTTTAAGCTGTCCTGTGGCTGGAAGTGATGATGTTGCTGATAGCGTGACAGTGCAGCAGAGCAGTTGTTCTTCTACAGCATGCTGTGAGAGCATGCATTTCACTAGGCAGAGCAAGTGAGAGTTAAAACTCCATTCAACTTTCTGGGCAATTGCCCCTGGTAAAAATCTATAACTGATGTCTATCAGCAGTATTTTCTGCAGGGTGCTGATGGTGAAAATCTCTTCTAAAATATAGGCTTCTAATCCTTTGCCCACAAGCAGGGGTGAGAAGGAGAATTGAAATTTCATTTAGATATATGCTTCTTGAAATAGCATACAATACACATACAGTTTAAAATAAATGTGAAAATTAATTTCACTGCTTCTTTTTGACGTGGTATTTTGTTGCAATGACACAACTGAATTGCTACATAAGGTAATCAGAATTCAGGAATCATATGTCTTTATCGTATCTTTTTTATCTTATATCATTTGATTTAGCCATCATCTGTCCACATAGATAGATGCATCTACCTTTTCTGTACTTGGATGTGTGATGTTCCATGGAATAACTGTTTGTGGATAGCTACAAATCCAAAAATTTTTTGTGATGTGCAGCTCAGTATTGCTGATGTAGATGGATTCTTTTGAGTTCTTTGTTATTGCTTATAATACCCATTTAAATGTGATTTTCCTGTTATTTTTGTGTTCTGAGAGCTGGATTCCTTTAAAATTTCTGCCTTTTAAAGTGCTGTGTTGTCTTTGAATATCAAAGAGTCGTCAGTGTATGCAGAAATGTGTGCCTAATAAGAAAAGATCATTCGTATTTATTTGGTTAAAAAAGTGTTAGGGATCTGTGAAAGAAATGTAGAAATAAGCATATTGAATAGGACACTAATATGCTTTGTATTTTAAAATCAAAGTTATTTGCAATCCTCATATTTTGTGTCTTTCAGTTAAAAGCATGGTATTGTTAGGTGTTTGTCATCTTCTAACACAAGAATACCAAAAAACTCATGTGCATCAAATTTACCCTCTGCAGGCCTTTGCTGCCATCTTCTGTTTCTTAAAATGATTGCCATTATTATTTGGATCCTGAAAAATAAGAGTGGTATATTATGGAGTAAAATTCTGTCATTCTTTTTATTTCCTTGTTTTCAGCTAAAGCAAAGTGAAGCTAATGCAGATACAAAGGAGAAACTTCCATTGCGTCTACGCATCTTTGAAAAATTTCCAAATAGGCCACAAATGGTGAAAATCTCCAAGCTTCCTTCAGATTTCACAGTTCCAAAAATAAGGTATTGAAATATTTCCTTTGCTAGTAGGCTGTAAACTTTTCTGGGGCCACATAGTACCCAAAATATTTAACGTTTTATCTTGCGAATTAGGCAGCTAGTTCAGAAAATCGGAAATGAAACAGAATTAACATAGGAATTCAAAAGATGAGACTTTTTTTTGTTACCTTTTTTTTACTTTTGGGGAGAACAAAATCCTAGCACTCCTGACAACTTACTCATAAAAGCAGCTAGACCAAAACTGACACAAGTACAATATAATTGAAAAGTGTGTTGTTTCTCCACTTCCATTTGGATTTTAGATTCTTGGCTTACATGGACAACTAGCAGTTGGTTTTTAAACAACATACAACTAGTAGGTTTTTAGAGATAGGGTGAATTGGCAGCAAATATTTGAGGGCATAACACAGACCATTCAATACTCTGTGGTGACCTTCTTGTTCCTTCTTTGTATTTGCATAGTTATCACTTTTCTATAAAACTCACCTTAACAAAGGATCAGACCCTTAGTTATCTGATCATTCTTTAGTAGGTTATTCATTGGTAGATCATTCTTTACTGTGAGGACAGCGAGGCACTAGAACAGTTTGCCCAGAGAAGTTGTGGATGCCCCATCCTTGGAAGTGTTGAAGGCCAAGTTTAATGATTGCACTCTGAGCAACCTGGTCTAGTGGAAGGTGTCCACTAGACCAGGCATGCCCATGGCAAGGGGGTGGAACAAGATGGTCTTTAAGGTCCCTTCCAACCCAAACCATTCTATGATTCTGGGTTTATCAGTTACAGTACAATTATTTTTGCTTGAAGTCAAAAAAAGCTGACATAAAAGGCTACTCTAGCATATACGGACTGCAAAGTTTGTTGATACAGCACAGGCTGGCTAAACAGGTCCTCTGTCCATGCCCATTCTAATATTCTCAATAATCACATGCTGCGAGAGAGGATGATGTGAAAGATATTGCTGCCATTGTTCTGAGTCTCCTGAGATTACATTTCTTTTTATTAAAGTCACAAGAAAGCTAAGGCAACTGGTTTGTCTTGTTTATAGTACCTTAGCTGAATGAAAGGAAGAGTCAGGAAAAACACCTTCGAAACCTCAAGGAAGCAATCATAGATGTTTTGCTTTTAGTATCAAAGTACTCTGTGTTTATATATGGAGGGCATTCTTCTACTAGTCTTAGTCTTTTTGGGGTATTTCTTTCTAGCTGTATTTTTTCCAACATACTCTATATTAATTCATAATCATGCTAACTACTGAAACAGACTTCAGAGTAACACTAGTAAATCATATCTTTAAATCTGAAACTATTGCACCATATAGAAGTATGTCTCCAGAGTAAAATTAATTTTTACATAGTCAGATTACACTGAAAAGAGGCAACTCTACTGAACTTAAAATACAGCAAAATGAATTTACATTTTTTGTAAACAGAAATGCTTCTGCATTTTAAACATGACATATGTCAGGCACAGAATTGCTGAAGTGCCCTAATATTGACATTCAAAGCAGTTATATGAACAGATGTTGTTTGAAATCTTCAAGAAAGAATTTCACACAGAGACTATGTTTCCTTTGGGTTATATCAGAATTCGATTTACAGTCAAGTAACAACTTGCTATTTAATGAGATCAAAAGAGCTGAAAACTGCAAAAGGCACTTGAAATATTTAGCATTTATAGTGGTAAATAAATAAATAATAAAAGCAATAGAATTCTTTTCCTTGAATCTACACTTAAGTGACCTACCTCTCAATTCACTTGTGGATTTCTTTAATAAATGAATTGAAGTATTATCAGTTGTTCTGGCACTCTGTTCACTTATAAATCTATAGCCCAGTACAACTTTTTCTCAGATGTTTATCCGTCTTAGCACTAATGGGTTGTGACATCATAAGGAAAACCAAATATTAACTCTTCCTGGGGTTTTAATGCATCAATATCTTCTATTTGTTCACAAGGGAAAGTTTTATGAAGCAGTTTATTGATCGCCAGCAGCAAGATACCAGCTGTTTGCTGCGAAGACTTCCTTCAGCATCTTCTTCCTCATGTGATCACTCTAAAAGATCAGCAATTGAAGAAAACAAATATATTGATCAAAAGGTAAATCAAGAGTATAGGGCAGTGTATGTCTTTCCTTGAGTATTGTGAGGAAAGACTTCAGATTATTCATAACTACATAAAAAGTGAATACAAGATAGGATGATTGAACAAAGGTTCAATCAAGGGTTATATTTAATTTAGCCTAAAACAGACATCATAGATGTCTGTTAAATTTTCCCCTCTCCTTTGAATTCAAAATTCAGGATGTGATACAATATTTTGTTTAATGCATGCATCTTCTGAAGCTATTTTTTGAAGTAGTTTTGCTGGTAATTACTGAGAAGCTAGTGGAAAATTAAAGTTTCTGCATAGCATTTTTGAGTACCTTGATACTATTACAACATTGAAAACACACTTCACTGAAGCAAGGTCTCAGTGTAATCACTGAAGATGAGTATTATTCTAATTATTTAGAGGACATTAACCTATCTGTAAGCCTGAGAATCACTAGAAAACAGGTCTTGAACATATATTTTATACCCATTTTTCTAAATGGTGCTACTCTCCCAGTCAGACTGACATGGATGGTTGGATTTGAAAAATACCAAGACTACTTGGAATGATGAGAGTGATGATGATGATGATGATGATGATGCAGCATACCTAAATGTATGTGACTTCTGACACCTTACAAAACTACAGGATCAGGAAAAATTTCCATGTGCATTGTGGAAGATATTGGCTTCCCTGATTTCTAGTGGCATCTAGACTGATATCAGTCCTTGATCACTTGTAGTATTGTGCAACTTAGTGGCATTTGAACAGACAAAAGAAAAGTACTTTCAGTATTGTTACAGGGTGCTGTGTTTTTTAGATATGTTTTACATTACAGAATCACAGACCAGAGAAGAGTCTATGTGTTGCAGTTACACAGTATAACTGGCTTTCCTAGGGTGTGGTTTGCAACCATAACTCAGGACAGCATTCATGCAGGCAGGAAGCAGACCTGGGGAAAACATTACTCTTCTGATATTTAATGAAATTAGACAATTTGCAAACTACTGTTAATTGCCTCCCCTAGTTTGGTGCAAGAAACCATTCCTGTGGCTGATGTATTCTATGGCATCTGTAAGCCAAAGCTGAACAGCATGACCTGAGAGGGAGGTCTATGGCAAAATCAGTCCAGGAAGGCCATAGGAAGGAATCAAGCCTAAATGGACATCATCTGTTTTAGCAAGCACAGAAGAAAAATTGGATAAGTTATTAAATGACAAGCCTAGGGGTTCATAGAATTATGCCAGTGATGATCACTAATGATGGATCTCAAACACTATGTCAGGGAAATCAAAGTACATTTTTACCACATAATGAAGAGATGTATGAAGTTGTTTCAGCCACGCAGGTAAGTCCGCAGTATGCAAAGCAGAGCTGTGCAATGATGCAGTGGATCTGTTTCCATGAGTATAGTTTAGGTATTTTAAGTTGCAGTTTAATTCCTTATGCTTGTTGTTCACAAAAGTGAACTGTTTTTGTGTTTGAAGACAGCTGAATACATGGTACTGTTTATTCAATGAGATCTTGCAACCTGAAAATAGAATGCTGGATTCTTTCAAATGTTCACTTCTCTTCAAGAGCATATGCATGATCTGACTTTCATTTTTTAGTTGAAATAAGCATTTGCAGATTGGTTTTGCACCATTCAACCTGCTTTAAGCACATACTTTAGGATTCCCATGCCTCAAGGGTAGAAACCATGATGAGTAATATTTCAGGTAAACATAGCTTAAAACAAAGTATTTACACATCCCTATTAAGAGGAGAAAGTAGTAGGAAGGATTTGTGAAAGTAATTACTCTGCCTTCCTATAGTTACAGTTGCCAAGGCAACCTCACTTTTGTATGAACAAATCTTGTTAAAAATATCCTTAAAACAAGCTTGGAATGATTGGTTGTGCTTGAATATACATATTGAGTGTGTATATGCTGAGTATGTATATGAGTATGTGCTTGAGTATACATAGTAAAGTATACATACTTTACTTTTCTTTGTAGAAAAAGAAACCCAACAAAACATTTTACTAACCTCAATGCCTAGTAGGATGCATTTTCACTCCTCCTGATAGCAGTGGGATGGCTTCAAAAACTTTTCACATCTTTTTTCCATTGTTGTTGATAAAAAAAATGTGAAAGCAAAAAGTAAAATTGTGCTGGCAGATTTGGCTCTCTCCCTCCTTTGTCATGCCTGAACTGTGGCTAATTCCTGAGTTGCCCCTGGACTTAAGTCAATATTTCTGTGTTGCACACCTGCTGAAGTGATAGGAAGTACTTAATCCATACATTCCTTTATTTTTCCCTAATTTCCACTTCAGCAACATTCTTTTTCCTTTCTCTAAAAATCTTCCACTATGTGTATATATATATGTAGTGTAGTTTTTGTGTTCAGAATCAGTCTGATCCATAATTTGTGATGATCAAGAGAGCAGATCTTACTTATGTTCTCTTATATAATGGATTTAGTGAGGTTTTTTCAGCATTATAATTACCCACTTCCTTTAAAAGTTGTTTTAAGTTGTAAAAGGTGAGGAGATTTTCATTGAATTCCGTCTTCTTTTTTTAAGGCATTTTACCTTCTCAAAAGAATTGAAAAAATATATAGTCATGTATATTACTGTAACCATGACTACAATCAGTTTAAAATTATTTTCATCTATGCCAAATCAAAAGAACAGCTTTGTAAAACAGATTTCTCTGCTACACTCCTCTTTTTCTAGTCAAGTCTGTGAGTTCCAGCAGTTTTTCTAACTCTTTCAAATTTTTAAACTATTATGAATGTAATAAACTAACAAAACACTAATATAAAAAAATCACTTAGAGATACCTAAATGGCTTTTCCGTTTATACATCCCCTAAGAGTTCACTCTCAGTGTGTGGGGTCTGAGTGGGTGTGTATATACAGATTGTGCAATGCCTTTGCCTCCAGTGTTGGCTGCACCTGGACTGTCTCAGATACAGTTGCTTGATAGGCAGCTTAGCCCAAAGCTTTGTTTGAGTTGTTTAATATTATCTGTAATGTTTTGTGTGTAAAACTAGGATTCTCTGTGGTTCTCTGAACTTAACACTGCTGGAAGTGCAGGATGATAATTTTTTTCTCTGCACTTGAAGTCCTGCAGAGCAAATTTTCCTAAACCCATTGATCTTGCCACAAGCCTCCTCCACTGTGTGCTGATCTAGTCTGCCCTGATGTAGTCTGCAGGCCATGAGTTGAAGAGCTCTGTGTCTAATTAGAGAAACCAGGACTGTTCAGATTGGTAAGCATACCCCATTGTAGTAGAAAGTACTGTGAAGTTATTTCCTGCTAAAAAAAAAGAAAGACTTCTTGGATAAAGTGCAACAAGACAGTGCCATCAAAAATCAATGGAAAAATATCTGAAGAAAGGATTAAAAAATTAAAAGAGGAAGTTATGGTATCATATGCACATTGTAGATGAGGGCAAGTTTTAGGGACAGAGAGGGAAGTGTTCTTTTATACTTCTACATTGGTTTGAAAATTATTCACAGTATGCTGAGAATTTCCTTAGATAACCAATATTTCAGTTAATTCTGGATAGAAGAAATGGATGAAGTATGGAAACATATAATTTTAGTGTGAGTGGGTGGATGAGAAGAAAGAAAGTTGGCAGAACATAAGGACATCTCACTGTGGTGACTTTCACAAGAGACTGAGGGATAGTTGCAGCAAGTTTCAGGGGACCAAGAACTAAATGAACCCTGAGATTTACAACAAATAAGGTGTCCAGTAAAATATGTCTGAGTTGGCTGTAGAGCATTGGCCTTACCTTCTTAACTTCAAAGGTAGAATCGGAGGAGCACGAAGACACTTCAAAGTGCTTTCCTAAGAGACATACATCTTTTAGGAAGACTTGGAGAAAATTACTGGGAGAAGGACATTTCTGAACTTGTTACTTATCTTTAGCCACAAAACACAGCACATGGCTGTTAAAGTTCAAAGTTGACAGGCTCATGAGACGAACTTTGAAAATGCCTATGGCTCAATATGTACAGATAACCCATGTACATGTTTACAGCAGTAGCACAGTAGGAGTGAATTACAAAAGAAAGTACAAGAGCCTTTGATATATGCATGTATTTTATATAGACTTTGAGCATCTCCCATTTAATTGGAGGAATATAAGCAAGCCAGCTCCCTTATTTCTCCATTTTTAAGAGTAACTGGATAATAGCAAACATAATTTCTCTTTTCTCTCCTATTTATCATCCTGTTTCCTTTCTGATTCCTTTCACATGTAGGAGTTTTGGTTTTAGTTTTGCAGGCAGTACTTTTAATAGCCATTCCTTTTTTCCTGTGGGAGCCAGATGCATTGTTAAGGTCTAGCTCCTGGGAAAGCTTGACCTGCCATGCTATAAGCCTCCTCCATTGATTTCCTGCTTACAGCAGAATGTACCTGTGTGATGGGAGGTCATGGTCAGGAAGTGAGAGCTGATCTCAGAGGTAACTAGAGCCATTACCTTGGAGGATTCTGAATATATTAAGCAGCAGACCTCATGCTGGATTCTTCATTTAATGCATGTTTGGTTATCACAGATCCTTCATTTGTGAGCTGCTGAGACATACCACCTAATCTTAATAAAACATAGTTTAATCTGGAAATTTGTTCTGTCCTGGTTTTTTTCCGTGATCTGTGATCAGCTTCTACTTTTCCTTGCTGAAAGTATTTCTAATTGTAAAAGCTGAAATAACCTTTTGGTTTTTCTAAAACACGGCTTTCAGTATGAAAGACAGGATGTCCCAAGACATTTTTCAGAACACCATCAGGTGTGAAGATACACTCATACAACTTACTTGTATTTTTTCCTTCTTAGAAAAGAACCAAGGGTAGAGGATTTATTCATAAATTCTAATTTCCAGAATTTCTATTTCTTATTTTAATAAACTTATGTCTGAAGTTAATCAACCTCTCTGAACTTTATTTTGGGCATTCTGTTGTGCAAAGCAGAATTTTGGCACAAAAAGTACAATAGCATTCTGTTGCATTCCTGATTATTCTTTTCTCTAAGTAATTTGAAAGAATAATTTTATCACATTCATTTTGAATATAATAGAAACTAATAAAGTGTAATTGCACATGAATTCCAAGTAGAAAACATTACTTATTTTTAAATGCTACCAAATACTACATTTTTCAGAACTAATTCTTGCAGAACTTTGTTCATAAATATCAACAAAAATTATTCAAGCTTTTTCTTAATTTACTGAGCATCTGAGCAGAACTCTGTCTTACCATTTCAGTTGTCACTTGTTAAATAAACATGGCCAAGTCCATCAAGTCTTATTTATTTATGTCATTCACAGGATAATGCCAAAATCTATCTTACCGTAACATTCAGAAAAATTATTAAAACAATCTGCCTGCTGGAAAGATAATGGTTTATGGATGCAGCATTTTCTTGCTTGTTACAGTCATAATATTAAAAGATTTTTGTCCAACACCTGTTCTCATCAGATCTTTCTAATGAAGTTAATATATGTGAATGCAGTTATGTGTTTCAGGTTTACTGAAAATCAGGGGACCTCTTTGTCTGTTTTGCATTTTTAAAGATTTTGTTTCTTTTCAGATAAAATGGATATGTAACAATGTCACTGTGTCTAAATAACAAATTTGTAGATTTCTTTCTCATCGAGCATTTTACCAAATACACATTTGGTAAATGTTTTACTTTTCCAACCATGTTTGCCTTCAGAGCAGAGAAGACACAACTGCAGTAGTGACAGACTCTGTTCTTGTTATGGTCTGTCTCTGACTTCTGATGATTTTAAATTGCTTTGTCACTCTTGCCTTTACATAGTATGTTCAAAATTCTGCCTGGAAAAGTGCCAATTTTCAATTATATTCTGAGAGAAAGGAGGCAGGGGACTGGATACTTTTCCATTTTTAAAAAGAGCCATACCTCAGCAATTCTTTCTGACATTTGCTTTCTACTTCATCAGTTTTACACTAAAATATTTTAAGTGTTTTTCATAGAAAGTTTGTGAAGATGTATTTAAATACAAGGGGATGATCATATTTCTCCTTTTTCTTCAATCAAACAAAATGCAGACATGGCAGAATTTTTAGTGCTGTTGTTTTTAACAGAGAAGAGCGTGCATTAGTTTGGAGTGAAGGGAGAGGCAATGAGGAGCTGGGTTGCAGGAAAGCCCTTCTCTTTGAGCCTTGTACTCTCCCTTTCCCCACTTCCACCAAGGAATCTAGACCTCCATCTCCAGGCTCTTCAGTCTCCACCACCAATTCACAGGACTCATTCACAAGAACACTAGTGGCAGCACTAGTCATGATAGCTTCTTTCTAGTGAACAGAATTATGTGCATGTGCTTGTACAACCAGGAGTAATGTTCTTCCTTACTTCCTGCTTGAAAATTCCTGTCCATATCTTCCATTCCCAGTCCAGCCCAACCTGGCAGTCCCTTCTTCCCTAGAGCTTAAAGATCCTCAGCTCCGGATGCGGAATGGAGCCTTCTCCTCCATCGCTGTGCTCCCAGCGGAATATATGAAAACCCCATGTCAGCCTGGCCAGGAGTCCTCAGTTCCACCCTGCTGTTGGCTGCCATAAGTCATCTACCCAGCCTTCTTTACTGGCTTTTCACGGGGTCTCCCTGGCTTCTGCATTGAATAAAGATAGAAAACAAGGTTGTACTTGCCAAAACAAGCAGAGGGATGGATTGCCTCTCCTATGAGAACAAGCTGAAGGAGTTAGGGGTTTTCATCCTGAGAAGAGAAAATTCTGGGGAAACTTTACAGCAGCCTTTCAGTGGTTAAAGGGGGTTTATAAGATGAGGGCAGACTTTTTTTTACTAGGGCCTTTATCAGTAGGACAGGGGGTAATGGTTTTAAACTAAATGAAGGTAGACTCAGACCACATATAAGGAAGAAATTTTTTATTATGACAGTGGTAAAACACTGGAACAGGTTGCCCAGAGAAGTGGTGAGTTCCCCATCCCTGAAAACATTCATTGTCAGGTTGGATGGGGCTCCGAGCAACCTGATCTAGTCAAAGATGTTGCTGCTCATGGCAGGAGTGTTGGACTAGGTGACATTTAAAGGTCCCTTCCAAGCCAAAATATTCTATTTTTTTGTTACAAATCTACCATTAAACCTCTGAAAGTTAAAAACTCAAGTATACCAAAGGGGAAAAAACCCAAGCATATTATTACAAGGCATAAAAGAGAGGGATTCTTCTCCTCCCCAGAGCTACTTTCCTGATATGTGTGTGAGACAGAGTATTATCATCCCCTTTAAGTCCTTGGAGGTTTTATGAGTATACTAGGATTATCCTTGTCCACATTTTCAGACTTAATTGAGAAAAGTTCTTGGTTATGAAAGGACATGTAGATCTTCCAGACCAGTAGTCAGCTAATTAGAAGAACATTGCTTTCCTTAGGGGAGAGACAGCAATCAAGGTCTAGAAAATTAATTAAGGCTCTTTCAGGTCAATGACTCCCAAGATTTAAGGAGATTATGCCCACTTCTTATTCTAGACAGTTAAACCAAAGGGACAGCCTTTGAGTCCTTGTGGCACTTACCTAAAGCTAGACCACTTTCTTGACTATTTAGTGAACCTGGTTCTCTTATAGGACAACCTCACAAAGGGCCAGATTTCCAAAGTCCAACTGAAAATAGATAGTTCTACTTTGAGAGAGGGAAACGGATTAGGTGATCTCTAGACACCCCTTTAATTGCATCCTTTATGATTCTGTAGGCATTAACCAAAGTTTTCAAAAGAGCTTAAGAAATTGCACACTACCTATAGGATTTAGTCACTTAACCTCCTTAAATTCATGTGAACATTTTGTTAGGAACCTACTGAGAACTTGCAGTCTGCCCTTCCATCATTCTTCCTGTGACTTTTGTCACATTCATTTTGAAAGAGTCCAATCTCTTCAAACCAAAGATGCATAGGCAGAATGTTGTTGAACAAATAATACTATTTGCATTTGAGAAGCTACACAGCAAACTCCTGTGGGCCAAGAATGACCTATATTTAATGGAATGCTAAAGCTTTGAATGGATTCTTACCAAATATTTCTTTGCTCTTTCTTAAAAGTCATTCTGATATATTGCTTATTGTACTGACTCTTTATATTTTCCCTAGAAGCTGTACATGTTTAAATAACATTATAATACCTAACAATCTGTTCATTCTGCAAGTCTACATAAACCGTCTATTGGCATACAACAAATTACAAATTGAAACAGAAGCTTTGGATGATTTTTTTTTTCCCTTGTATGGAATTTCTGGCATGGCACAGTAGACTATTCCCATATGGTCCTGCAGTTGCCTATAAAAGATTACTATCAACAGCACTAAGCTGAAACTCCTAATTTTCATATAGCACTTAAGAAACTGACTTAAAAAAATATATTACATGCAATTTTTTTTTTCCATTGTCAAGCAAACATTTCAGGTATTTCTATCTGTTATATGCTTATGACCTTGTCTCACTGTGTGTTGCAGAACACCCATGAATGCTTGTCTCTGCTTCTACCAACTCTGAAGTAGCCTGATGCAAAAATAATACACTACATCACCACAGATTTTACCTGTTGATAGCATACCATTCTTTAGCAAGTTCGATTTGAAAAAAATTGCTTTGTGTAGTGCTTGCTGGGGTTTGTGAAGTGCAAACATCTTGCTAGAAAAATACATCAAAACCTTGGCAATGAATAGCATTTCTCAAAACTTTAAAACTTTAAAACTTAGCTGGTATAAATTGGCATAGATCTGTCTGAAATCAGCAGTGCTGTGCCGGTCAGTACACCTAGGCTGTAGGACCGGTCCACACTCATTGCTTGACACCTCACAAAAGTATCGGCCTGTGTTGCTTTGCTTTTAATCTTATGCCAAGGATCTTCTTGTTCCAGGGTAGAAAGCCTGGATTTTTTAAACATGATACTAAATAAGAATTATCATTGAAAATATCTGCAGTACCTTTTCAAAGCAGTGGGTGGCACTTGCAGAGCAACAATGTTCTGTGATTTAGCTCTTTTTACAATAGTTACTGTGGTTTATTGCTTTGTCCTTGTCGATAAATGGGATTTCATAGGGTGTAGCGTTCAAACCAAGTTCACACTGACTTGACTGAGCCATTTTTTCTGCCTAAAAGTCAGCAGCAGATAAGAGTGCCAGCATTTGTGGAAGAGAAGTACTACCTGCAGATTTCATAATCCTGTGTCTACAGGCACGTGTGTGTAAATAAACTCTTGGTGGGAACCAAGATATGAACTTTATTCATAGTTTCATAGAAGCACATACTTTCCATCTAACACCTTTCATCCAGGAAATACTACTAGTAATTTGCTGACCTGCCAGTAGTGGTTCTTTACAGTTTAAAGTAACCTGCAAGAGTTCTTTAACATACCTAAAAGAAATAAGATGCTGTTAGGTGATTTCAGGACAGTGTCATATGCTAAAAAATTATGTTCTGTAGCAGAAAGATGTATGTCACAGTTATTTCTGCACTGAGTGTACTTATAGGTAGCATAAAGAAGTACATAAATAAAGAAAGAAATAAAGGCTAATAAAGATACACTGAGGGTGTCCTCACAGTACAGCACAATCTGTAATAAAAAAACCCAGCAGGCTAAACAGATATCCCTAAAATAACCTCAACAGACTATACTGTGTTTATTTAATTCCACATCATCTGATTGAATAATGTCTTTTATACATTAGCACTGCTCATAATTTCCTCTGCAATGTTCAAGAACTCGGCAGGTATCACAAGTTTTAATTGCCAGCCTCATTCTGCACCAGCATGTGGCATCTAGACATTATTAAACAAAATACTGATCATCGTCCCCATTTTTTGTTTGTACAGTTCCATTGCACTTGCCTGGCATGATATGCAAATTTGGAAAATTAAATGGGGAACAGTATAGTTTATTTATCTAATACATATGTAAGGATAAATATTTTAAAAATCTGTAGTATTGTTTGATTTTCTTCAGCATGAATATTGACATATGTGTGTTGCTATTTGAGTGACTACTGACTCCTTTGAATATCAGAAATGGATCAATTGTGCTTGTCTAAAAATACTAGCTTGTATTAATCTTCTGGATATTTTAAACTCAAGATAAATTCACCAGGGTTCTGATGAAGGAAGGGCTTCTGAATCCTAAAGAGAAATGAGGACCATTAGCTTAAAAAATCATAAGGCAAACAGGATGGTAACAGATCTTCAAAGCTTCACCTAAGCCACAGTCCATTAGATATGGACCAAGGTTGGTGCCCAAGGACATCCTTGGGATGCCTTGGGTGCAAATTTCACAGCTAGTTGTGAAAAAAGTGCAGCAAAAATAAATGTACTCTGCCCAAATAATGTGGTGCAACACCCTGTATTGTGACCCCTTTCTCCATTCTCATGACTTCTTAGGCATAGAGGGGAAGCCATATGAGTAGCAGCTGAGGTCACTTGGTCTGTTCAACCTGGAGAAGACCAGACTGAGGGAAGACCTCATCACAGTCTTCAACTTCCTTGTGAGAAGAAGAGGAGGTGCAGGCACTGATCTCTTCTTTCCAGTGACCAATGACAGGACCTGAGGGAATGACCTGAATTTGTGTCAGGGGAGGTTTAGATTGGATATTAGGAAAAGGTTCTTCACCCAGAGGGTGGTTGGGCACTGGAACAGGCTCCCCAGGGAAGTGGTCACAGCACTAAGCCTGACAGAAGCATTAAAGAAGCATTTGGAGAATGCTCTCAGGCACACGGTGTGACTTTTGGGGCTGTCCTGAGAAGGGCCAGGAGTTGGACTCAATGATCCTTGTGGGTCCCTGCCAACCTGATCAGTGTATTCTGTGATTCTGTGATTATTTGTTCAAGCATCACTGAATAAAAGTCATTAACAACTTTGAGTGTATGAACTAGAACTCAGGCTTTTCTCTCCCATCTCAGTGTCTCCAGACATGGGCTCCTTCATCTCTCTGGCTCTGTGGATGATGCACCTCTGGCTTTGTGGTGGCCAGGTACCAGAGTGCAGCACTATTCTTGAACATCTCCAGCAGACAACTAAGCTTGTTCATTGAAGAAACCAAAAACAGGGAGTCAAACCATTTCCAGCTGAGGCACAAAAGAGATTTGGTGCTATTCTTTTATGCAAGCCATACACCACTTTCTTAGTCTTGCTACCTAGAGGGAGGATTTGACAGTTCCTGATAGTATGTAAGTAGCCCTGGCCCTAGACCTGACAGCACCTTTTCTTGAGGTGTTCTTTTTTCCTTGCTGGCACTAGCTGGTTTAATGCTTGGCTTGGAGAAGCACTAAGTGAATCAGTTCACGTGCTCAACATCCTTTTGGAGTCTGAAAATATGTAGACTCCTCACTTCTGCTTTTCCAGGGCTCGTTCCCTTGTTGATGACCTGGGTGAATTTCCTTGCTTCTGCCACAAACTTTAATTCCAAGGTGTTTTGTCACCCACTTTAAACACTGAAAAGAAGTTGCCTATGCCAGATAGGGAACTGTAGACAATTTCAGGAAAACGTATTTGCCTCAGCTTTTTTTAACAAAATCAGACACGCAAAAACTGGAAATTGGGAAGGAAACTGATGCTTCCTGTGTTTGAAATCTTTTCAATTTCTAAGATGTTAACAAGAATTTTTATTAGAAATAAATAGACATAACACATTAGTAAGCAGCACACTTTTTTTCTCTAATATTTAATTTAATTTCAGTTATTATAAAGCAGTTATTTATAACAGGAAAAAAAAAAAAGCTGAAACAAAACTGCTGGTTTTCCACCTTTGTTATTCCCATAAGTTTGATGTTCCTAGTTGAACCCTAAAAGAATTATTACCTAACATCTTGTAAAATAGATACTCCTGTGGTTTGGAGGCTTCTTTCTTCAATCTTGAAGTGGGCAAAAACAATTTTATGAGATTCCACTGACATTAGTTTCACTGACATTAGAAGAAAAAAATATGTGAAAGAGTTGCTAGTGCTTTCAGCATTGTTAGTTATATCTAAATCCATAATAAAGTACCTTGCTTATAAATCCACTAAACCTGTGTTGAGATCCTGCAAATGAGTTAAACCCTACACAAATATGTTTAAGTATATGAAGTATTTATACCTACACAATATTTATTATAATGTTAAGGAAACTTCCCTGTCCAGCCATCCAGAAGCCACTGTGGCAGTCACACTTGCACCCTCTGAGCTGGGATCCAGGCTCTTTTCCCCTCACACTCACAGTCAGGCCAGGTTTCTTCACAAGCTCAACCCCAGGTTTCCCACAGAGGAGTCTCAGACATCCAGATCCTTAAAATAATTTAATGATGGTGTAATAACTAAATAAGAAAGTAACAGGTTGTACTGGTTCTCTGAGGAGGGGCCCTGAACAAAGGGACCCCTGGGCTTTTGTACCCTAACAATCTAAGGACAGAAAAGTCTGGGAGTCGTCAGCTCCTGCCATGTCTGTGAGTGTCCGGTGCCCTGGATGGGCCGCAGGTCCCAGTGCCCTTTGTTAGGCAAAGGCTCAACAGTTGACAGCCCCTTGCCTCCAGCTCTCATCACCCAGACAGAGCTCAATCTGCAGCTTCACACTGAGCTACCTGCACTAAATATATTTCTCAACAAGTATACCTCATACCATGATTTTCAGTTTATGTTTATGTTAACCATATCCAGGGAATGGAATCATTTTTTTGTTTACATTCCAGAAGCCTATTACTAATTTTTTAATCTTAATTGAAAATCCACTACCTTATTTTCCAAACTACCTTCTCAAGCGTTTTATACTTTATTTCAGTTTTCAAGTTGCAAGTTTTTTAAGGAAACCATGGATTCTCAAAATAGGGATGTTTTCAAATCATCTGTGTTCTTACTTCCACAGGCTGTACAGAGGTGGGTTAGAGCACGAAAAAGGTTAGAGGGGCCGTGCTTGAGAAGACAAGGGGTAGGAATGAGATTGTAGCTTGCAGGTGTGTGTTAAAAGCAGTAGCCATTTTATTAAGTACAACCAGTACAGTTAAAAAGGTATTTTCTAGGCTTCTGTTTCTCTTCAAAGTAAGATATCTAACTGTGACTCAGAGTCAATCCACGTCTTGAGAGAAGTTCTAGAAAAAATATTTGTCAAATGACTGGAGGTAGTGTTTTAGAAACATGTAAAGAAGATTTAAAGTAATGTGCTTAAAGATTCCGTTTCAGATTGATCGAAAATAGGGCAAACATTGCTAGGAGTTTCCAAATCTCTCTCAACCCTTTTCTTCAAGATAATGATCTCCAAATAGTAGACAGATTTAAGTCTTACAAGGTGCTAGGGGCTTTCTGCTCATCACAGGGGTAATTCCTAAGCTAAGTTCTTCAGCTGTTATTTGTTCCTTGAGTTTCCATATTTGCTAATCACTTGCTTAGGAATTAAAGTGCTTGTTTTTTCATGTATCTCAATCCTTTCATTTCACATTCAGGAAGTCCTGTTCACAAGAATATGCCCAAAACACTGTTCATGACTAAAGGCAAGCACATTTTGCTCACCACATTTTTTTGCTCTACATCTGGGGCGGGGGAAGGGGCCTACTTTCATCTTCTCTAGTTCTATGCACTTAAATTATATATCGAAGCTTTGTAGCTGGCTCTTTTGTATAGTCAAGGTATCTCCAGTGTACAATCCAGTCTAGTCAAAATCCAAAGTGGAGAATAAGTAGCAAAAAGGCATGACTTGGCTAACTGGAGAAGAAATGTGTAATAAAGGAAACAACATTTGTGCTGGTCAACAAAACTGTCTGCTTCTTTCTACACAGAACTACCTAAGGATTGGGGTAGAGAGGCCAAGAACTGCAAGATAAGGCTAGGATCTTAGATATTTCTCAAGGAATTTGCTCTATGTAAACATTTTCATTTTTTCTGGCATCCTCTTCCTGGAAAAGAACACCCATGCTGCAGCCTGTGAAAAACAGCTTTATGATAGACAACTTTTTGTGCTTAATTTTACATGCACTCAGCATCATAATGTTTCATTGGTCTGTCACATACACAGGCTGTATTTTACAACAATTAAAAAGTACACTGTCTTTTTCTTAATTTTATAGCTCCGTAAATCTGTTTTCAGCATCAGAGCAAGAAACCTTCTGGAAAAAGAGACAGCAATCAATAAAATTCTAAGGTAAGAGTCAGATGTGATTCGGTATTGTTTTGACTATCGTCTGATTTCTCATAACCTTGTTTTTCACAAATGTTACTGGATATATAATACTAATAGTGTATCCCTTTGTAGTACATCTATTTCTTTCTTTATCAAAAATAAATTGTCTTTTCTCTGGCTATATTATATGTTTGAACAGCAATAAGAGAGAGATTGTTCTTCCTTGGCATGTATTTGAATTCTCTGTCATGCACAAAGATCATATTTCAGCTCTTTTCTCTTCTTTCTTCTAAATTAACTAAAACATGTCCCTTCATAAGTGATGTTATTTTGCCTAAAGGATTCTAGCCTGGTTCTGGCAAATATATGCACATAAATATTCACAGGAATTGCACACTAGAAGCATAGACTACAGCCAATCATATTCCAAGTACCAAATGGATAATGAAGAAGATTTAAGAACTGTGACTTCTATAGAAGGATTTCCTGAACTTTTTTAGTAATGATCACTCCTTTTGGTATTCCATATCAAGTAAGTAATCAGTACCATAAGTGAATAATGCCAGTCTGAGTCTCCATGGGCTCCAAGGCCCATGTTTGAAGTTATCATATAGGTAGCACCATGCTGCAGTGTTTCATGCTTGGTCTTTACTTGGTTTTACTTAAAGTGGCTTTTCTTGATATAAGGTGCATTAGCAATGCCAACACTTTATAGATCATTCTTTTTATATTTAAATTCTCAGCAAAGAAGGTGCATCTCCAGAGTATTGTCAATGAGAGGTCCCAGGTAAGCACATGGTATAAGCAGGAATAACTTTTCTGAAAAGTGTAGATTAAGTAAAGCAGTGTTTTGTGAGGAGCAGTGAACTAGAAGTTCACTGTGATTTCTGAATTATGAAGTTTCTTGAATCATGCCATTTGAGAAGTATTGGTTCTTTTTAATGCTCTATCAGAATACAGAACAGGGAGAACTGTAGAAATTAGTGTGAAGCTTTTTCTGTCTTTAAATCCATGTAATGAAAACATAAAATTACTAATTCAAATTAATGCTCATTGTAAAAGTATTATTCATAAATGTAAATGCAGTACTATAAGTATTCAATCTTACAGCTCTATTTGTAAGCATTTTTTTCAGTTATGGGATTGTACCTTGATTTTACAGGCATAACTGTTACAGATAAATTAATCAAAAAAGTTTTAAAAATATGGATTTAGGTACAGGCATTCTGACATCCTTTCAGTAAAACATTTTTAATGAAATTCTGTGTTACATGAGAGCTGTGAAATGCTATTGACACCCCCAGGGCTACACAAATGTCAGGGGTTTTGGTGTGTTTCTTATACTATACCACAGAGAAAAAATGTAGCCAAAGAAAATATCCTACTTTTATATATATAAATATTTTTAATTACATCGGTAGGAGCTTCATTCTTTCTTAGACAAGAAAAAAATTAAGTCCTGCAAAATTGAAAGTAAGAATTCTGATGAATTCTCCCATCAGCACAGATTTTTCTCCTTTTCAGGATAAGTATAAAACAGAATAGGAGGAGAATCCAAGCAAACCATTTTTTGGACTTCAGTAATTTCTCAGAGATAGCAGGGACAGAAATCAGTCCCTTCAGTTTCAGTCTTATTGAATTCCACTTGGTCCTATAGATCATGACTTCTGCCAAAGTCTTGTGTCTAGAAGGACTTCTCATCAATTCATCGAAATTCCTCTGAAGAAAAGTTTCTGAGGCAGAAGAAGAAAGTTTTCTTTTACTAATCTATTATTTTATTTTTAAATTAATCTATTTAATCTATTAATGTAATCTATATTTACTGCTCTTTCTCATCTATTTCCTGGTTCGTCAGCAATGAACTTTGAGAAACACAGAGAAAAGGAGGGAACTTGTGTAAAGTAAGAAAAACATGAGGTCACATGTCCTCTAATTCTTTCTTGGGATGCTTTTAAGTCATTTACAAAGAGGCAATCTTATTATCCTTCTGAGAAAAAGGAAAAAATAGTGTTTATTGTTCCTTGATTTTTATTGTTAAATAGTCTCTGATCTATGACAGAGACACTTTATGTTCCAGCATAAAATAATTGTGTTCATGGCATATCTGGTGGGCATGCTGATTGAGAGCATTGCCAGTGATGGGCTGACTGGTCCTGAGCACTGACAGTGTTTCCATGCTGATAACAGTGTTGCCACTGTTGATGCAGGTGAGTTTTTCAAACAGAGGAAGTGATAAGATTTACATCTGAAATTTTAGATTCAGTTTAAGTAACACAGGAAAATTCAAACCCTCAAGAATTTTTCTCATTTTTCCTGTAGTTGTAAATTACATAAACCCCTTAATAAAATTAGGTGATTCTCAGCTATTCAGAATATCTGAGAAAAGAACAAATGCCATGTATGCCAAGAACAATAAGAGATAACTCAGGATATCCCTTCAGAAAAGATTGCTTCTAGCATCTTTTTAATTTTTGTCTACCTGAATTAAGGATCATTTATCTCAAGCAATGCTTCTACGCAGTAAAACCGCCCATGGGCAACTTCAGCTTGGTAAAACTGCCACACTGAAAGAGAATTTTAAGTCTGTTCCAGCTTAAGTCCACCTCTGACCTTTTCTCCTCTATTTTTTAAACCTTGTCAAATTGTATTTTAATCAAATTGTGAATGTTTCAATATAACCAACCGTACTATGCATTACATGAAGATACCTCTGTGTCTCTCTTGTACATCTTTCTCAATGCAAACCTCATTTTCCCCTTTATATGCTGAACTGCATTTTGTCATCTTCTTCTCCAAGAAGAGGAAGAAGGACATGAATAGCCCCAGAGAGGCAGTTCATACATTCAATCCTAGGTGTCTCACCTCCTCATCTGGTGTTACATTATGCAGCAAAATGCAAGTCTTGGGTCTCTTCTCCTGAAGCTTTCTTGCTGCACTCCAGGGGAACTATCTAGTTTCTGAATATCCTTGTTTTGAAACCAGCCTTTACTTGGCCTCCTCGAGGTCTTTGTGTGAACCAAGTCAAGGATGTAGCAACTACTATCCTGAGTACTTTGACCAATGGTTTGCATCTTTGCTCTGCCAGTGTCAGAGCACAGAGGGGCTTAACTCTTCATGTAAATCCATTCAGAGGTGGGGACTCCACTGTTGGAAAATGAAACAAGGTAAGAGTATAGACAGTTAGAACAACTTTTTTAGAACAAAATCCCATTTAGTAGTGCCTCTGAACTGAAAACAGCTCCATTCCTTTCTGAAAATTATGATGCATTTCCCTCAGCAGCAATAACCACTTCTAGCAAATTTAACTCCTCCTCATATCTTCAGTAATTCCTCTTAAAAGCAAGTTTTGTGTCTGTGGTTCTTCTGACCCTCATTCCTTGAAGGATCTTTATCTAAGAATGGGATCTAGTCCTTTAGTCCAGTCCTCTAGTCCGAGCGGCTTTCTGAAGCAGAGAGAATGGAGTAGGTCCAGTCAAAACGTAGTGTATAAATCAGTCCATTCTCTCCAGTACTGAGGATAAGTTATAAACGGTACAGAATGGTGGAGAAACTGAGTAAATTAAAGTTAGTCTCACATAGTCCAAAATATAATTAAAGTCTCAGTATTGCAAAACCTGATTCTGTTGTCTATTAAACTGTGCTTCACAGAATCAGAGAATGTTTGAGATTGGAAGGGATCTCTAGCGATCATGTGGTCCAACCTCCCTGTTCGAGCAGCCAGTTGCCCAGGAGCATGTCCAGATGCCTTTTGAATATCTCCAGGGAAAGAGACTCCTCAACACAAATAAATAAAACTATATATTGTGACAGTTTGGGAAACTAACTTTTCTTTCTTTTTTTTTTTTTTTAATAGACAGCTTTTTATTTGCAACCAGGGACAGCTGATGCTACAGTCAAACTGTAAATTGATGCTAGGGGTGTGCAATAGGATTTTCACTGTTCTACATAAGATGTGTCTGATGTGTTTTCTGGGCCTGAGGGGATAACACAACTCATGCTTAAGTGGAATCTTCAGTTTCACAAACACCTAATGGAGTGAAGTGCATTTATCTTATGTTTGAAACTGAGACTGCCATGAGTGCATTGGGGTGGGAGCCGGGGAAGGAGGGGGAGAAAGATTGCTTGATTTAAGTGTTCCATTCTACTAATTAGCTAATATGCTAGAAGTTAATTCAGACTTTGTTCTTACAAGTATTTCTGCAAAATACAGTGATTTTTTTTTTTCTGAATGAGCAAGAAACAAGATTCTTTGTGCTTCTAGGAAAGTTATAAAGTTTATCTCTGAATAAAATCTCTTGAACACTAATGTATAAACACCTTTCATAAGAGAATGAGCGAACGTTTTCATTAATTTATCACAGGAATTTGGTTGGAGGGGAACTTTGTAGGCTATGTGGTCCAACTGCCCAACTCATTTAGGGAGATTGCTAAACCCTGGATCAGATCAGCTCTTGTTTACCCTGCATCAGCTCAGCTCTGCACCTTCCACCTGCTCTGGTTCTACAAGAAGGGCCAGAAGGAGCAACCAGGGAACTACAAGCTTGTCAGCCTGACCTTGTGGAAGGTCGTGAAGCAGATCATCCTCAGTGCCATCATGCAGGACATACAGAACCACCAGGGGATCAGCCTGAGCCAGCATATGTTTGTGAAAGGCAGGTCCTGCTTGACCAATCTGATCTCCTTCCATGACAAGGTGACCCACTTAGTAGGTGAGGGTAAGGCTGTGGGTGTTGTCTGTCTGGACTTTAGCATCATTTCCCATAACATTCTCCTGAAAGAACTGGTTTCCCATGGTATGGGAAAGGTTTCTTCTTCTATATGGCTTTTATTAATTCTTCTACTGTCCAATACAAATTGTTATTATGCTAATATCTGTGAGAGGGAGAAGCTGAAACAGCAAGGCAAGAATGGCAATCACAGTAGAAAATTGCTAAAGAAGAAAAGTCTGTTACCATAGCTCAGCTGGCTGAGCAGGCACTGAAGAAGGTAAGTGACTATTTGGGATTTTTTTTAGAGGTGTATGGAAGGAAACTTGGAAAAAACATGGAAAAGAAAAATCATGGATTATCCAAGTTGCATTAATAATCCATTTTATTTCACCAGCCAAATTCAGATTTCTTTTAAAAAAGAACATTTGTGTAGCTGTGGTGAAAATGCGCATTTTGCTTCCTATTCAAAAAGTGCCTTATTGAATTAAATTTATAAATCAAAGAAAGAAACACTACAACACTATCAGGTGGATTCCCCTTGAATCTTAGATTGTCACACTCAACCATATATTCCAAGTTAGATGGAATTATAATGAGAGCATAGGAAGATTTAGTAAAGATAGAGAGTCAGAGAGAGTGGAAACAGTGCTGAATGAGGATGATAACTGAGTGTTGTACTGCAGGGTACCACACTGCTAACACTTTACTGTGAGCATGTTTCAGGGAGAACAAAAACAAAAGCACATAGTAATATATGCAGTTGCTACAGTTACTATGTAAGTACTCATTCAATTAATGAAGAAAAACCCAAATGGAGTAAAAGATGAGTTAACACTTGTTGCGGAAAGGATACCTGACTGAAAAGTCCAAACGTGAGCCACATGCACACGCTCTTCAAGAGACTTCGGAATACTGATTAAAGGTATAGTTTTTTAAAGTATTGATCAAAACATTTAGCATTTTACATTAGGTCAAAGAATGCTGGTTGAACACTCTGTTCATTACTTATTTTTCAGGGATCCCAAAGCAGGAAATAGTTTGAAGGACTTCAAATTTTGGACCTGCTAATAGTTTGCAGGTAATACAAACTATGTGATATCCCAGTATTGTATTGTTCTGTGTAATCTTCAGCTGGCTCTCTAATAACCTACCAAATTGCATTTTCTGTTTCAGGATATTTTATTACATTTGCGCTTTTCAAGGCAGATTTGGAGCATGTAGTTTACAGCTGTTGGACTCTGTTCTAAGTTCTGCAATGGGAGTCTGAAAGCTTGAAATGTTTCTGGTCTCTTCTCCTTTGTTTCATGACTTCCTTATTCCTCCACAAGTGAAAGTGAACCTCACTAGTATTTCACAGAGGTGGTATAGGAAGATAAAAAGGACAATTTTAGCTAAAAAAGTAATTTTGCCTCCGTTCTTCAAAGAAAGGTCAAAAGATTCTGACCAGCTGCAGTTACATAAAGATGTATCAAGGCAAGAAAAGCATTTTTTTTTAAACTCCAATTTTCAAATCACATAGGACTGAATTTTTAACACTGTGGCATAGTGATTGTCCCTGGTGTGGCATTCGGCTCCAGACAGCCAAATCTGCCTGGGAGCTAAGTGATGACTTCTATCGTCTAGTTGACAGAAGACATAAAAGTAGTGGAGCCCAGTGAGATCTTTAGCTGACTGCTTTGTCTTTAGATGCCCACTTTATGGTTACTTTAATACTTTCAGAACATAATTAATTAAATTAATTGACCAAGCATTCAATGAAGTTGTCCAATAATGTATGAGATTTAATTTAATTGAGTCCTACTTCTCTGTTGGTCATGAGGGAAGCCTGGACACGCGGATCACATGCAGGCACTGAGAGTGAGTACGTAAGTGTACGTGTCTGCAATGAGAACACAAATCCTATGGTAGATTTTTAAATTGGCAACCATGCAATTCCAGAAGCTTCGTGGCACTTGCCTTCTTTTTCAAAAGTCCCCAATGACCTGCAACTCTAGGTGTCTAAGCAGCTGAAAAATATCCAGATTCTAAGTCAAAAGTATAACAAAGTATAACAAAGTATCTGGAAATACAAGGAAGATTAAGGCGTTCATTCCTATGAAGTGGAGAATGCTGAGACTGTCAAAAGTATCCATGGCCTTCTCAGCGCAACATCTTTTTCTCTGAAAATACAAAAAAGTTTCTTTGCAGTTGCTTGATAAAAATTTCTGATTTCTCTACTGTACAACTGGCATTTCGGTATTTCTCTGTTCACTTCAGTAGTAGCTGCAGAGCTCCCAGAGATATTGAAAATAAGGAAATGGATGTAAATTCTAAATATGGATTTAGTAATCTAACTTAGAGATCATAAACAATACTTAGTCTTTCTATGGGTGTTAGTTACTCTTTATGCATGCCCATTCTACCATAGTATGCCAATAAAAATGTGCTAAGTCTGTTTTATTATACAGTTAATAATAAAATAAGCCATCTTGTTCATTAGTCATGTAAAGAATTTATTGTTTGAGCATTTAAAATCTCTTTTATTGTGAACACTAGGAGTTTATGTAGCTTGATATTCAAGTAACCGTGTACAAGAACATGAAAAGTTTATGTGCAAGTCTCTTTTTGATGTCAAGAAAATAATTTCTAGCTGTTAAAAGCAAAGCATAATAATTTATATTTGTGGGGGGAAAAAAAAGTAAGTTATTCTCTTTGTCATAGCAAGAAGCCTCTATACAGAACTTTCCATTGTTTCTCCTAGGAAAAACTGGACTGTTTTTTTAATGGATTTAGATATGATCTATTTTTAGGAAATAATTTTTCGCTTTTTTTCTTTGTTAATCAAAAATTGCACAGGTATTCAGATATCTCTGTTGTCTTTTGACAGTGTTATATGGTATCATCCTCCATAATATAATGCTTAAAAACCATTGGCATTAAAATGTTCATGATTTGCCTAAGATGAGCTGTGTTTTATAAGACATGTAGTAATTTTCTTAAATGTCATGATGCTTCAGTTCAGTGTAGTATAACCTAATGCTTTTCATAACAAGTGTAGCACAATATATTTTTTTCTAGCATGCTAATCTGATTGGCAGTGATGACACTGATAAGCATTCTAAGCTTCTTGTTTTTGTTCCAGATCTCACTTTGGATTCCTACCTGTATCATTTATATGTTTATATCCAAAAGAAGGAGAAAAAGTAGAGAAGAGTAAAAAACAAAGACACTGGGGAAAGAACGTGCCATGGACCCTTTTACGATCAAGCATGATCATTCCATGCTGTCAAGCACAACATTTATCCAAGCCCTACAGCAGACTGGAAAATTGAGCGGTTACTCAAATAGTGTATTTTTTTTTTTATCTTTTGAAAAAAAATTGAGATTCTGTCCAATTAAAAGAATGGAATATTACCAGTTGGGTCTTTTGTTTCTCTGAATGGTTGGATAACACAAAATGAGCAATAAGGATTGCACAGTGTAAACTTAAAATTGAAGCATTCCTGGAATGTTAAAATATGTTTCCAGTGTTGAAATTCCACTTCTCAGGTATCAGAATATTTGTGTGAGCTCTTTCAGTGGAAATCTCTCTTTTTCTTAAGCAAATCAATGTCATTATAGCCATCAAGATAAAGACATGCATGCTCTGTTTAGCTGTAGCACACTTACTAGCCATCAGTCATGTCTGCCAAAATGTGTAAAATGTAAAATGTGTTTGCCAATTACAAATGAACCATGAACAAACAAGTGAAAAAACCCACACTACAAAATGCTGCAAGTTGAATGTATTCACAGAAAGCAGACATTTCATTTGCAGGATATCAGCAACATGCAGCTCTTCATTTCATACCATATATGGTTCCAGTTATTTAGAACTTACAGCATAACTCAAAGTTATGCCACACTTTGTAAATGTGTACATACAGTCCTGAAAGGGTCTAAAATTGCTGTTGTACTTATCCTATTCCCTTCTTTATTGCTGAGAAGCTGGTTTTACTGAGGATTAGTGCATTGCTTCAGCCCTTCACACTTTGTGAAGTCTTGAGGGACCATAAATTCTACAGTAAACTGGGAAAAAAAGTGGTAGATGGACCTTGCTAAGGAATGAAGAAGGTTCATGGGATGACTGGTTGTGTTGCAGAGTGAGGACCATTGCTTTGGAAATGTTTTCATGGAAAGCACATTGTTCTTTTATTATTTTTGTCTGTTGTTATTGAAGTACTTGGTTCCTACAAAGCCAAGCTGACTTCTCTGAATGTGCTACCTCTAAAGTTATCATTTATACTGGAAACTCTCTGTCATCATGTTTATATTTCTTCATAGGGCCTGCACTAGACAACGCATGCTGAGTGGATCATTTGAGGGGCAGCCAGCAAAGGAAAGGTCAATACTTAGTGTCCAGCATCATATACGACAAGAACGCAGGTAAACATGGACAAAAAAGATGGTTTAAAAAATATTCTTAAAATAAAGGTGACAAAAATAATTCAATTTGAGAAATACTTGAGATGTGCAAACCCAAAATTACCTACTTGTACAAAGAACTGAATTCTACATTCTTTATTGTAACCATAATGAAATTCATTGTACTGTATAAATGGAAAAAATGCCTTTTTATTTCAAATGTCATTTCCTTTGCCAACTACAAAGCTATCAGTTTGAAGATCAGAAGGAAAGAAATTGGCTTATGTTGGACCAGATTGAAAACAATTGAAGAACATATAAGCTTCTGATGTTAGTGAGAGAAAAATGATAAGAATTTGAGATATTGGGTGTCTGGAGAGCAATGCTTTATAATGGCCATCTTATAAAGGTCAAAATTTCATCATGAGATATATTGTTAAATTGATTATTATTGTTTCAGGTCACTGAGACATGGTTCCAACAGCCAGAGAATCAGCAGAGGAAAATCTCTTGAAACATTGACTCAAGATGTAAGTCCTCATAGAAATGACGGTTTTGATTTTGGGGAATATAAAAATAAGAATACATATTATAGAATAAATGCTTGTGTAAGACTAATTTCTATTTATGAAGTAGCTTACAATTTGTCTTTTGAAATCTTCAAGGGAAGTCATATAACAAATACTGTAAGTGCATTAGAATTATCCTCAAAATAATTACTGTGGTTATTTCACTGATGGACTTACTGGTTTTGGAACACTTGCTGAGATAGATTCACTGAAGCTGTAGATACTACATTAGGAACACAACAATTACTACCCAGGACACCTTGAAAAGCGTTACTCTGGAATTACAAAAATCACTCAGGCTGGCAAAACAGCACTTCAGAATTTCTGGTGGAAGTTTAGCAATATTTTTCAAGCAACAGAACTGTCAGATGAAAGGGCAAAGACTAAAAGGGAGAACAATAATCATAGATTTCACTGTGGTGTAGTTTCATATAGTTAATTCCATTTTCATTTCTGCAAATTCATACTATATTTTGTGGAACTCTGTGACTGAAAATTCCAGGGGCAATATTAGTCCTCCCATTTCCAAACTATCAAACACTTCAAAGAAACAGAACCACAGAATCAATTAGGTTGGAAAAGACCTCTGAGATCATTGAGTCAAGCCTATGGTCTTACACCACCTTTTCAACTACACCATGGCATTAAGTGCCACATCCAGTCTTTTCTTAAACATCTCAGGGATGGTGAATCCACCACCTCCCTGGGTAGCCCATTCCAATGCCTAGTCACTCCTTCTGTGAAGAACTTCTTCCTAATGTCTAACCTAAACCTCCCCTGGTGCAGCTTAGGACTGTGTCCTCTTGTCCTATCACTAGTTGTCTGGGAGAAGAGACTGACCCCTACCTGGCTACAGGTAGGCTCTCAGGTAGTTGTAAACAGCAATAAGGTCTCCCCTGAACCTCCTGTTCTCCAGGCTGAACAACCCCAGCTCCCTCAGCACTCCTCATAGGTCTTATGCTCCAGACCCTTCACCAGCCTCATTGCCTTTTTCTGGACACACTTTAGCACCTCAATTTCCTTCCTAAATTGAGGGGCCCAGAACTGGACACAGTACTTGAGGTGCAGCCTCACCAGCACTGAGTACATGGGAAGAATCACTTCCCTAGTCCCGCTGGTCACGCTATTCCCGGACTATTCCTGGATGCCATTGGCCTTCTTGGCCACCTGGGCACGCTGCTGGCTCATGTTCAGCCTGCTGTTAATCAGTACCTATTTGCCTGACTGCTCTCCAGCCACTCTGTCCCCAGCTTGTAGTGCTCTGTGGGGTTGTTGTGGCCAAAGTGCAGGACCCACAACACTTGGTTGTGTTGAACATAAACATCAGATAACTAAAGCAGATGTGACTTTGTCAGTGTCCAGTAGTAAGGATAACACCCAGCATTACCCCACAGGAATGTTCCAAAGACTCACATAGAACTCAGAATAGCAACGCTGATTGTACCCTTCACTGAATGAGCTCAGACAGCATCGTCCCTCACTCTCCCTGTCCCTGCACTCAGCATTCACTACCTCTATGTTCTGCATGCCTTGCAGCGTGGCAGCCATGCAGTAGGCTTGAGAAGCTGAAGGGCTGTCTAAAGCCTTTTCTTTCCCAATCTTTGCCCTTAGTAACTTTGATGGTATTCATTCCAGTTCAGAGAGATTGGCTGAGCTTACAGGACCTCTGTTTTTAAAGTTAAAAGTTAGATTGGATGGAACCTCGAGCATGAAATTAGAACTGAAATTAACCTTGATGAAAATAAGAAGCCTTATGTCTTAGATGGAAAGTACTGTGCAATATGCTTAACTGAGTTGATGTGCAGTACAATTGGAAATAAAGACCTTTCATTTTAATATTTCTATGTAAAATACCGTATCTTGCTTTCATCTGAAACATTAAAAAACAACAACCCTCAGACCTTATTTAAAAGGAATCATTTTGCTTCTAGCACTCTAACACAGTGAGATACAGAAATGCACAGAGAGAAGACAGTGAGATAAAGATGATCCAAGAAAAAAAGGAACAAGCTGAAATGAAAAGGTATTTAACAATCAAAGTCTGAGTGCACATTTTCTATATTAACTATTCTCTGTATGAAGTAAAATGTATTGAGAGTCAACATGAATAAAAGAACAAAGTGTAAGGGATATTTTTGCCAGGTATAATGCATAACACTTAATAATTTATGTTTTTTCAAAAGGAAAGTCCAGGAGGAGGAGCTGAGAGAGAATCATCCATATTTTGATAAACCACTTTTCATAGTTGGTCGTGAGCACAGATTCAGGAATTTCTGCCGAGTGGTGGTACGAGCTCGCTTTAATGCGTAAGTTCATTTCATATCAACATTGGTTCCAACAGGTGTTTACCTTCATATCCTCAGAAATCAAGTTCTAACTTTTCTTTTAAAGGAAAACTGCATATAGTGTGGTCAACAGACAAGCTGACCATCAGTTTTCTATGGTGTAGTCTTGCTGTTGGAAGAAAGGAAAAAATAAAATGCTGTGTAAGGGCAGATATGTTTGAGCAGTCTGTGATGCTGAGGTGGAACAAGACTGTGGGGAAACCACAGGTGTGAACTGAGAGGAAAGGCTAATATTTTCCAGTTTTAGACCTTGGGGGATCAGCTTGCTATTCCCTTCCTATTCCTCCAAAGGTGAGAAGTTTTTATACACCAGCAGTTACTCATAGAACAGAAAAAGGTGAAGAGAAATTAATCACACCTATGTTCACCCAAAGACTCATTAGCCCATGATTAGGGACCCAGAATGGGATGGAGAGGTGTTCAACTCTGGGAAATTAAAGGAGAAAAGCTGAAAACAAATGAAAACCAGGAAGACTCAGCAACTAAACTGTCTGTGTGAGCATGGGAGATACAGATCTATGTACGAGCAGCGTGTTATAAAATAATCTTACAGTTCCTCTTTTAAACCTCTATCTGTGACTGGCATCCTAATTTTTCAGGGTCAGTGCATGTCACCTTGCAAACAGACAGTGTAAGACATAAGAGAGCTCAAGACTATGAGCTTGGCCCTTGGCAGGACTGGTTTCAGTACCTTCTTTACCATTGATTTTCTCTGTGCCCTTCAACAAATTGGTTAGCATGGCAGGAAGGTTCAGTTTTAATAATACCTATATTTAAGTGTTCTGCCATGTATGTAGAGGCATGTCCTTAAGTTATGTCCCCACTTTTTTGTGCAACTACTAACTTGATTGTGGTGCACTGGTCCGCGGAGCACTGCAAATTAACACAGAAAAGAAATCCCCACACGAACAGTCATTCCAATCCACTTGTCAAAAACTTGTCAGTGCCCCTTAGCATTGTGGACTGCCTGAAGTTAACAGGATATTTACATTAAAACAGTTTAAAGAAAATGTTTGCAATTATAACAATAAACTAATTTTCTTAAACAGTAATTTTTTTTCATTTCTTTAAATCCTACCTGCTTTATTCATTGTCTTACCTAGCTTGCCAAGTAAGATATTTTAGGTATCTTTTTCAAACTTGTAGGATACATATTTTCTTCTAGTAAAAAAGGCTGAGGAATGCTACTATGTAAAATATGGGGAAAAGGCATGAACTTAAAAAGAAGCAAAAGTCAATATGTTCAGTGGGAAGGCATCTGGTCCAGTATATTCTGTGTACTGACTGATGTAAGTGGGTGAACCTGGCCTCTAGAAGATGCTTCTTGGATGCCTTATGCATTCCTGTAATTCATAACCATGAAATCTCTCTGTTAGTAATTCCTCAAGTCTGTTCAGTCCATTTTTCACTTTAAGCTCATCAAGGAAGTGATGGCACTTTCACGTCCCAAAGGCTAGAGCCCTCCAACAGAATATAGGATACATCAGTGCAGGTCCTGTCTTGGCATGATTTGCTACAAGATTTGAAAGATAAGTAAAAGTGCCTATCATCACTGGGTGGGGGGAGGCTTGCTTCTTTGCTGCAGTCATTATGTCCTTCAAGTAAAAGCATCAAATAAAATCAATAAATAATTGCCTAGATATGTGTGTATTACTTATAAAGTGATTCTCACTCTTTCTGACTGTCTAATGGGTGCTTGGACACAGTAGGTGAAGCGCAGCAATTACACAGGAAAATTCAGATATGGAGAATCTAAAAATATTAATCAGAAAAAGATTGAAGAAGCAATAAAAGGAATAGGTCGTGGAAGGACTTTTGTGTGTGTGTGTGTTAACTGAGGATATCATAGAATCACAAAATCATAAGGAGTGGTTTAAGTTGGAAGGGGCCTTAAAGGTCACCTAGTTCCACTCCCTCTGCCATGGACAGGGGTCAGCTTTCACTAGGGCAGGTTGCTCAGAGCCCCACCCAGCCATGTTCCAAGAAGTTTTGGAGTTAAAGAATTCCTGAGGAAATTCAGTAGCAGGTTAGCTCCCTCGTTCTCAAGCAAAATACAAAATGAAGTCTTGTTTGCAAAAGCAAGACCCAAAAAACTAGCAGTTCAAGGAATCATTAGAGAATTACAGGTAAGCAATGAGTTAAAGTGATACCAGCTGTGTTGGTAATATGACTGAAATTGCATAGAATTAAATACAACTTATTCCGACATTTAAAATTAAAATGAGATAAAATGGAGCCTTGATTTTCGACAGAAATTACTTTGAGGTGACGGATGCATGGTATAATTATAATGTTAAGTAAAATAAAATGTAAATTACTGTATCTTTTCTTCTTTTTATAGTTCTAAAACAGATCCTGTTACTGGAGCTGTGAAAAATACCAAATACCATCAGCTTTAGTAAGCACTGCAAAAGTAACTTTGCTTGGTCACATAAGCCTGTGTGAGCACACACCTGCATGTATGTGTGTATATGTGCATGCACATGTATATTTCTTTTTTTTTCCCAAAAAGGTTTTTCTTTCCATGAAGTTGATTGGGGAGCAGAATGAATAGGAAGCAGATTTTTTTGATCATACTTTTCTTCTTTACTTGCATGTAACTTCTCTGGTTTTACTACATATTTCTGAAATACTGAAATCTGTTACAGTCCTCAGCTTAATTTATTTTTCATAGGAAAGCAGCTAACTATGCTGTAGGCATGGCACAAGTACACAGCACTCCAGGCATTTCTGTAATGGGATTTCCTTATGTATTGTTCACAGTGACTTGCTGGGTTTGGTTACTTACCTGGACTGGGTCATGATCATTGTTACTATATGCTCCTGCATTTCCATGATGTTCGAATCCCCTTTTAGAAGAGTTATGCATGCTCCAACACTCCAGGTACTGCCACCAAATCCTTTTACAATTAACAAAGCACAGTCACCTCGGTTTTCTCCACTGCCTATTCCTAAATTATAACTGTTTTCTGCTTTGCTTTTCAGATTGCTGAATATGTTTTTGTAATATTCATGAGCATTGAGCTTAATCTGAAGATTATGGCAGATGGCTTGTTTTTTACACCAACAGCTGTCATTAGGGACTTTGGAGGCGTTATGGACATATTTATATATCTTGTAAGTTCTTATATTTATGGGAGGTTTTTGTAGCATTCTTAATTTTGAGATCTTTGGGTATATAAATGTTTAGTAGTATGAAAAAGTTTGGCTCTGCACCCTGATGCAAATGCAGTAGCATAATTTGTTATCAGACGCTGCTGTTTTTATGTGCATTTCTGTCAGTTGTGTGTACAAATACTTGTTTAGACGTCTGAAAATACACTGATGTGATAAGCACCTGGCAATTTAGTGCAGTGTCATTGTGTGATCCCTTCTAATTGTTTATTTATTGATATGCTTTAAGTATCAGATCTGATTTAATTCCAAAGTAAACTCAAGATCTCTAACCTGGCTTCAGCATTCTTATGCAGGAGAACCTTTATTTTACCTGTTTCATAGATACTCATTGTTTCTTCCCCTCTCCACAGTATTCCTGCCTTATAGAATGTGTTTCAAAAGCCATTACTATCTGATGAAGGGCACGCCCTTGTTACTGGTGCTGCTGCTATATCCTAAACCTATCACTAGTGGTTCTCAGGAAAAAAAAAATTCCTCTGCTGTTCCCTTTGTACCTCAGAAATTTCTTGCATTCCATTCAAATACAGGAGAAGGGTGTCCATTTCCTCTTCACATATGACAGTAAACACCACAAAATGTGTCAAAACCAGTGCCCAGTACAATGCAGTATGAAATATTTTTATTTGTGGTTGGGCACTAGAACAGGCTCCTCAGATAAGTGGTCAAAGCACAAAGCCTGAAGGAGTTCAAGAAGCATTTGGATGATACTCTCGGGCACGTGATGTGGCTCTTGGGGATAGTCCTGTGCAGGGCTAAGGGTTGGAATCGATGATCCTTGTGGGTCCCTTCCAACTCAGCATATTCTGTTATTCTGTTAATTAGTAACTGAAGAAATTACTGAGAAAAATGGCTTTGATGGATTTAGATTAAATCTTTCAGAGATAAATCCACCAGGCTGATGTGCTGCATAAAATTTGTCATGATTCATTTGTATCTAAGATTCCATTGTTAGCATAAATAAAAATATGCATACTTGTACAAAACTCCTACTATAGTGTGATAATTCCTATGTGCCTTAGTTTCTTCAAATCTCTCTGAATCTCTCTGCTTGCCTGAAGGAAAATTTAGGTGGTGTAGCTTGGATATTCCAAATGTGCCTGTGGTGGTCTTGAAAGAATATGAAATACAGTCAGAAGCACTGGCAAATCATTTTGTTTTGGTGAAGCAGCTGTGTCTTGTCACTGTTGTTTTAACAATTCGTATTAGGTTTTAAGTAATTTTGGTGATATCAGCTTCATCCTCCATTTTTGGTGCACTTACTTCATTGTAACTCTCTTACCCTGTCCCCCTATAATTACATTGGCTTTTAAAAATAGGAATTAATTAACAGACTTTAAATCAATAACCATTTCTCAGAGATTGTTGAGGCTACAAGACACAACTATGTGCTGTTTGAAAATGTTTTCAAATACATAACATTTGTGCACTGAGACCACGTGGTGACAAAACTATTTATGCCTGTAACAAAGTGGTTCTCAACAAACTGTTGAGAAAACTGTTAACTGACTTTCCAGGTGAGGATTTCTTAGATTCAGGATAGACTCTCTGAAATGAGAAGGGGGTAGAGAAATAATGCTGCCTGCTGCAAGAATATAGTTTGTGACCCTATTCTGAATCAGCCAGATTGATTTCTTCTTTTGAAACAGTTCCATCTGCTGAAAAGTATCAAGTAGATTCTGAGTCAAAGGGGAAGAGAGAGACTGAAGCTGATGCCCGCAAGTTAGGAAAATAAGCCAGGATGCAAGAGGTCCAATTCCTTTTTTCTAAATTAGGTGGTTTTTTCCTTGATTCTTTCCTTTAATTTTAAGGAAGAGAAGTATTCATTGATTTTCTGTGCTGTGTCTATGTCAAGTAAGACATTGTAAGCCTAATCCTTCTTTGCCCATTCCTGCCCTGTCATCTCCAGGTGAGTTTGATATTCCTGTGCTGGATGCCTCAGAATGTTCCTGCGAAATCTGGAGCTCAGCTCTTAATGGTACTCCGCTGCCTCCGACCTCTTCGAATTTTCAAACTGGTCCCTCAGATGAGAAAAGTGGTGCGAGAGCTGTTTAGTGGCTTTAAGGAAATTTTTTTGGTATGTGACAATTATTTTGTTCTTGTTAAAATATATGAAGGAGTAATAAGATAACATTTTGCTATAGCATGTATGTTTTCTTTTCACTATTGTTGTCTGTTTACTTTTCATTGTGGCTATCACAGGAGATGACCACAGAACAGGTTAAAAATTAGGAATATAAATAACTCATATTTATACTGAATAAAGCTGATTTAATAATTCTTTTATAAATTATAATAATTCAGCATACATTTCACCACAGTCATAGGAGGACTACTGAAATAAAAAATCTACCCCTTATTCATAGTTCTAGTTGGACAAGGAAGATAAGAAGTAGCATATGGCAGCTCTGCAAGAACAAAAGTAAACCTGGTTTCTGAGCTGAAGGTCTCTATGTCCCAAGTTTTTTGAGAGGCAACCAGAGACAATACAGCTGCTTATCACTGATCTGGATCTCATTCGTATGTTATTGTTATCACTATGATCATAATTATGCACTTTGAGTAATAATAACAGTAATGGAGTCTGTGATTGCTTGATCAGAACCTAATCTATTGTCTTGAGGCACTATGTGATATTTTTTCAGCCTAAACAACAGATATTTTATTCGTTAACAGGATACTATATTAGATCACATTAATATAAAAGGCTAAGCTACAAAACATTTGCAGACAATAATAAAGCAAGGACAAAAAGTATAAAGCTAGTTAGTATTTCATAGATACAATTTTCTTTTAATGATATTTACATCATAATTTACTTATGCATATCTTTATTATTAGCTATCCTGGATAAATATCTAACAATGTCTTACTCGGATTAATTAGTAAAGCCTGATTTTGAAAAGCAGCAGGAGAACATATTTATGTACTTGAAAAGTTCTCTTTAAAGTGAATGGCAATTCTTATGCATACAGAATTTAGCAAGGTGGTATACTGAGTGCAAGAAACCTTTGGTCCTTATCTGCTATTTTTAGATCCTGTGTTAATGATAAGACTAATACTAGCACAGCACCTGGTTACTGCATCAGAACCTAAAGCAACATATCTGTCATGAAAGCCATGTCTCCAGGTTTATGCCACAAAACTATCCTGCCTGCAGTGCACCCCCTTTTTCAAGTCTGTAGGAGTAGAGCTTAACAAGTCTAACTTCATCTTTACAGGTTTCTATTCTTTTGCTGACTTTAATGCTTGTTTTTGCAAGCTTTGGAGTGCAGCTATTTGCTGGAAAACTGGCTAAATGCAATGATCCTCACATCATCTCTAGGGTAAGAACTGCTTTTCTACTTCAAAATATTGGTATTTTTTCCCTACTGGGGAAAGCAAATGAGGAAATCAGAGCTGTTGTATGAGAAATGGAGATCTTGGGCACTGTCTTGTTCAGAAGCAGGATGATGGAGGGAGACATGAAAAGGGATTTAGCGAATGAGGGTAAGAATGTGTTTTCATTAAAAAAGTAAAGCAGGTCCAAATATTGGGGACTATCTTAAAAAAAGTTGTCAAATTAATGCCATTATTTTCTGCAAGGGACTGGATGGCACATGGAATTAACCATGGAAAATTGCACCTTTGCATTCCTCGGTCCACAACTAAGAAACAGGTTATACTGCTAGAGGTTCAAAGCACTGGGAATGCTATGTGGATTACATGGAGAAAGTTATCCATGTTTCTTACTCCATTTGGAGAAATACCATTGTTACCTGAAGAGACAAATGGTCTTTAGGAAAGAGGTGAAAGGCTTCATAGTCTTGCAAATTGAAAAGCACTGACAGTCCTGGGAGAAAAAGAGTATTTTGAATCCTTACTAAGATGCATTTTTCATTTGGATAAAGGTCCATGACTATTAATCACAGACCTGTAAATAACCCTTCAGTTCTCTTTACATTGCTTTCACATTGTGGCAAATGTCCTGTTTATGATGGCACTTGGCATCTCTCATGGGCATTTGTTTAATCTCAGGCTGTGGTTTATTTCACTATAGGAAGACTGTCATGGCATCTTCAGAATAAATGTAAGTGTTTCCAAAAATCTCAATTTAAAGTTAAGACCTGGAGAGAAAAAGCCTGGATTTTGGGTGCCACGAGTCTGGTGAGTTGCTACACATTGGCCTATTTTTCTTCCAAAATGCAGCTGTTGGTGTAGAAAAATGGCTCAAATCTCATGGCATTAAACTACTGATGGAGGGATTTTATTCTAATTTAAATGATATTAAGGGTAAAAATTCTGGCATATTTAGTAAAAAGCCATATATATGAAACTTTTCTGGACTTAATCTTAACTTCATAAACCAGAAAGGAAAAAAATCCCTGTAGGTACTAAACCTATATAGGAATTAGATTTGATTTCATTATTATTACAGTGGGAGTTACTTTCTTAAAGAAGGATTAACACTTCATTGTTCTTTAGTACTATTATGTAGACATCGTGAGAGCCATACAGCAACAACGGAACCTAAGAATAAATAGGAAAAGATGGAAGAAAAAGAAATGTAAATCAACCTTCCTACAGCTACCCATAAAAACAAATGAGCAAGTCATGTCTAAAACCAGACTTTCTCTTCTATGGCCATCAGCTGTGCCAGCTAGCAGCTTCTTTCTTTTTCCAATGCTGAGAGTGCTTGTGGTCTATCTGTGGCAGAAATGCAGTAGAAATTATTTAAAAGCTAACATATGCTTTTGATTAGTATTCTGATAAAGTCCATTTAATATTTCCCAACACCTGAGTAGGCAAAACTCCCTCTTTTTAATTTTTTATATTTTTCACTTCGTTGGCATTTTGCAAAATCATCTTAACACCCACAATTATTTTAATTGGCCATGTGCATGGATAAAGAATGTACCAGCAGTGGTGGTTTCAGAGCCACCCTACACTAATGAAATAATATGCTGTGATTTGAACAGTCAGTGAAACTCTGACATCTGCAGAGTCTTTGTTTCTGTATGCTTCAGACAAATTCTTCCTCGAGTAAGCAAATCCAATCCTGTTCAGCTTGATCCAGAAATAAGCAAAAGCTGCCTTAATCAGCATAACTGTAAACTTTGGGAATGTTGCAGAAAAATGTGTTACCACAAGGACATTTATACCACCTGTTGGCTGTGTCATGCCAGATTTTCAAGAGCCAGATGTCAGTACAAGGACTGCATTAAAATGAAATGTCTGCATCTGAGAGCTCTCTTTTCACTGAACAGTTAGATTTAAGAGGCGCAAAACACTTAGTAACTCTTCTGGAATACAACTATTTACCTTGTAGACTGTTGAAAAGTCATTGTGCTCCTTCGATTATCTGTCTTGGATTGTAGAGACAGAGCACAGTGCTAACCTAGCCCAAAGAGGGTAGTTTTAACATTCAGCTGTGAACACTCTTTTGAATCTCAACTGATAAAAAAGATCAGAGCTTATGGTATAGGTAAGCCAAGAAGATATGATGTCCTCTCAGTAAGTTTTGCTTTAGACTGTCAGTTCCTGATGATAATTTAACAGGGAACTACATTTTCTAAACAATCTTGCTGACTTCAGAGTCCAAATTTTCTGTATGTGTTAGAGAATGATCTCTCTTTATTTTAGAATCCGGCCAATGCCATCAGATCTATTTTTTCATGAATGCTGTATTTTTCTGATTTCAATGGCAAACCACTAAAATGCATCAGCATACTGTCATAGAATGGTTTGGGTTGGAAGGGACCTTAAAGATCCTCTAGTTCCAACCCCCTTGCCATGGGCAGGGA
>VYXB01004706.1:157356-250653 GCA_013397135.1 Pachyramphus minor
TCCAACCCCCTTGCCATGGACAGGAACACCTTCCACTACACCAGGTTGCTTAAAGCCCCATTCGGCCTGAATCTTGAACATATTTTAAGCTTTATTACTGTGAGTGAGACTCTGAGTAAGAAAATAAACTGTACATAGGGATCTAAAGTATTATGCTTTAAATATTTATTGCTGTTGCTACTGTTTTCTTATTCTTGGTAGGGAACTTTGATATATTCCAGAGGCTTTCACACCAGCTTTGCAGGGTATTTAAATGTTAGACTATGAAGAATCAAGGTATCTAATAGAACAACTTTATTGCTGAAGTTACACCTATTTGTGTACTGCATTTCAGGGCAAATCCTCGGAATTTTAATTTTGACAATGTGGGCAATGCAATGCTAGCACTATTCGAAGTTCTTTCATTAAAAGGCTGGGTGGAAGTCAGAGATGTTATTATTCATCGAGTTGGGCCGGTAAGGAAACATATCAAAGCCTTTGAATTCTACAACACCTAACTTTGATTTGTCTTAACCATTAATTTTATTTCTGTCTATTCAGATCCATGGAATCTACATTCATGTTTTTGTATTTCTTGGCTGCATGATTGGACTGACCCTTTTTGTTGGAGTTGTCATCGCTAATTTTAATGAAAACAAGGTACTGAGTGAGGTGTCTTATTCTGAGTGAGTCATTTCATTGAGTAGAACTTACTCTGTAAGAAACCTGAAACTGATACTACACTGTCTACATTACCTGGTAAGGCTGCCTTTAAGACTGGCTCACCAGTCTTGCATTCTGCAAGACTGCAAGTCTTTAGATATACCTGATCCATATTTGCTACAAAACTGAAACCTGTGATGATAGCAATCCATCACACACTCTATCAAAGCTGTCTGAGTTTATTTATAGTGCATCCATGCTGCTAGATGGAGATGGAACCTAAAGCACGATGTATTTACAGATGCTGCTGGTTTAGTTCGATGTAGGCATACATGCAGTGGCAGATAAAAACGTGTCTGTGTTGCAGCTAAAAGGTCTCATTAGAGCCCTCCAATTGCAGTATTTCATATCCAGAGTAAAGCTGTGTGACTTTTTCCTGGCAAACAGCAGAGTACATTGTAAAAATAATTGTCTATCATTTAAACAAAAAGGTGCCTAACTTTCTATAAAAGTTCATATGAGCTTTTTGGATTACCCTGAGAAATACAAAAACCTGTCCCCAGATGAATTGTTGCAGAGCGGCTCATGTCTACACTTGTTAAAGGGAGAATGCTCTGGATGGATTTGCTGCATACACGCTGCACAACGCTTACCCTGAGGGGGTTTTCTGAGCCTCTTTTGGTGCCCCTGAGGCATCAACACATAATTTTTTTTTTCATCTTTTGGTTCAAAGTCACAAAAATAATGAGATATGATATTTTTATCACTCATGGCACTGGAGAGAAAGTATGATTGCACACACTGGAGTTTGGAGATGTGTGACAACCCAGTGTACTAATGCTGGAGACTGGTTGCTGGCTATGGCCCTAACCCAATCTCTGTAGCAAACACAACTGTGGAGTTTGTCCTTCGGGAAAACCCCTCGACTCCTTCTAGAAGGGAGCAAACTACTATGCATCTCGCATGGGCAAGCAAGGCATCATGCAACTGAGTCAAGCACATTGTGAGCTTAATAAATAGCCTAAAACCTCTGCTACTCTGAAGATATTTTTATATTTGCATAACTCCAGTGTAATTTTGGTGAGATGAAGTGTGGTCATTCCTGTTAAAATATATCTGTTCTAGAGAAAAAAAGCTGAAATTTCTATAGTATGAGAATTCCATTGGATTTTTATGGATGCTTCTGCCCCTTCTTGTTCATCTGTGCAGTATTACTTTTCCTTCAAATGTGTCAATACTCAAATATTAGCTGCCACTTTGAGCCAAAGTCCAAATGCAAACGCAGCTCCTCCAGCATCAATCCTACTTGCAGAGCTCTGCTCTGTGGTCCCTTTATAATGATCCTACTTGTGAAACTGGCAGTTTCTGAGCAGCAAAGCAAGTTGGCACCATTATATTTAGATTTTACAGGAGTCCACTCTTTTTTGCTATCTTTTGTCTTGTTTGCAGTGAAGGCTCTCCAAGAATATAAACCAGACATGCTCATTGGGGTGAATGAGTTCCTTTTAATTTAAGCATTTCTAAGTGGTACAATTTGGGCCCGACACAAGTAGTCAGCATCCTTAAATCTATCACTTTTTCTGGATTGTGTTGGAAGGCACCTCTTCCTAGGGTGCTGTCTGGGGACATAAAGTTCCATAAAGAGATCATGTCCACTAAGAGGAAGGAATCCTGACCTTATCAGTTGCACAGCCAGCCTCAGTTCAAGCATCTAAAGGAGCCAATTCCTAGGTGAGCCCCAAAGATCACCCCAACCCTCATCCAGCTCAATGCAGCTCCTTTCTAACGGGGAGAGCAGCCAAGTGTCTGGGAAAGAGCCTTTTGACATTTACCTTGAAAAGGTCTCACTTGTTTTTGTAACTCTAGAATTCTTCTATGAGATTTTACAGTTCTCTAAAGTGATAACGAACTCACTTTGCTTTGAAGGTCATTTTAGATAACATTGAATTCCGTTTGTAGTTTGCTTGTTTTTTCCTATGTTATGAGAACACTTAGACACATTACCAGTTACCACCACCCCACCCTAAAGGTGTGTCTCCACCCCTCTTTGTGCTTCCTCCACGGAGATCTCATAGCATACTATTGTTTTATTTCAATTACACCCCAAGCAGAAGTGCTGTGGAAAGCAGCAGTGGTCTCCTGGAGGGCTTGTTCCCTGAGAAACTGTAGCGGCACTGACGAACCACAGGATTTTCTGCTGCAAAGTCCAGACAAAATCGACCAGTCTTTAAAACAGTGCTTCCTGGCAAATGATGTTCAGTCAAATGGAAGACTCCTGCAGTGTTTCATTGCCCACTCTGGGCTGCTGCTACAAAGAACAACTGTGCCTGCTGAGTCGAGTTCCGGAAACTCACAGCTAATGCATCCAGAAATCCTCTTGAGTAACAGCTGATACTTCAGACTCCTTTACACAAACAGTGTGTTATTTAAGGAAAGCTGCATATGTAACTTTATTTCAGACACCAAAGCGAATGCTGTTTTCATGTTACAGTGTTGAATGTTCTAGCTGTTAAATGACAAAAGCTTTATACGCTTCTCTTTGTTTATTAAGGGGACAGCTTTACTGACTGTAGATCAGAGACGATGGGAAGATTTGAAAAGCAGACTGAAGATAGCACAACCTCTTCATCTCCCACCTCGTCCGGGTATCAAAGATATTTTGTTTTTATACATGTTAAGCCCTAGTGTTTGTAATTCCCCAGGAGTCTGCAATTCAAATTAAAATTGTAATCGTGAGGCCACTAGGAGGTTGTGCATAAGTTAATGTGGAAACAGGCTCCAACTACAGATCTCTCCATAAGGCTATTAAAATCAACCTAAAAAAAGGTTGTGCTTCGATGACTTTAGGATAAGCCTTAATGATAAAATGAATTTCTAAATGAGAAATATTTGCAGTTGGCTGTAGTGATATGAATGGAATGTATTAACCTGACAGCAGTTGAATGATGCACTTACACTAAAAGTACCAAAGCCTTCATGCAACACTGGTGTTCAGTATTTGAAATTAGATGTTCAGAAACCGTATTTGATATGGAAAATTGTAGCAGAAAATTAGAAATGTATTTTGAAACTGGTAAAGGATTATTTTGCTACTAATGAACATGGAAAATATGTTCAGAAGTAGGGGGAAAATGCCATTGTGTATTTTAACTCTTCTCAAACTCTTTTTTTTTTCAGATAATGATGGCTTTAGAGCTAAGATGTATGATATAACTCAGCATCCATTTTTTAAGAGAACTATCGCTGTACTTGTTCTGGCACAGTCTGTGTTGTTATCAGTTAAGGTAATTGTTATTTTTTTTTTAAGCATTTCATTATAGTAGTACAGCATGTGTTACACATTTCATAACAACAGTTAACCATCAATTGAGCCATTATTGTGATGAATGTAAGGAAACATGATTTCTAGATACAACAATCTCAGTTGGGGAAGATCACTGTAGATTAATGGTAACTTTTAGAGTTGAGTCAATTTATGCCTTTATGTGGTCTGGTCCACTATTTTTAATTTCTCGCTTGACTGTAAATCTACGAGAGAAGAGTAAACCGAGATGCCATTCCTGTCTGAGCATATTTTAAAGTGAAATTGATTCATTAACAAAACCTCCAAGAAAAATTAAGGCAATGAAGAGGCATTTATTCTGTTTAACAGCTACGCTTCTATTAATGGACTTTGTTTGCATTTTAGTGGGATGCTGCAGATCCAGTGACTGTACCTTTAGCGACAATGTCTGTTGTTTTCACCTTCATTTTTGTCCTCGAGGTAAAGTAATGTATTTTGAGACTTCTTGAGATTAAGACTCATGTGCACATTTTTATTTTGTCTTTAGGAATGCTGTCTCATTCTTCGCTATGGTGTTTATTTCTGAACATGTACATTTGGGGTTCTCCATGTCACTTGTCTTTAAACATGTATTGTGTTTAAAGAAACTTGTAATTTATTACAGTCATGCTTCTCTACAATCTTGAGCTTTGTGTCCTTTTATATGTATTCGAGTCCGAGCATTTAAAAGTGTGTTTTGGTGAACTCAGTGAACTCTTTTCTTAGTACATATCTCAGATTAAACTCCCTCCGTATAACACAGGGTCTGTGTTCTCTCATGGAAGTTCTGCTCAATCCATTTCTATTTTGCCTTGTGCGTTCATCCCCACTATTTTGTATCTGTGACATCATCAAACCTCTCTCACTTTTGGTTTGGTTTGGTTTAAGTATCATACTTCATTTTAATACCTTTCAATAAGCCGTGTCCATATTGTCTGTCTTTTGTGGCAGAGATCTGGCTCCTGTCCGGTAATAGTTCTCTTTCTATGAGAATATTATTATTACAAACAACTGTGCAAGGTGTCTTTAGCTTATTTGCATAAGATTGGAATCTAATCATTTAGCCGTGTTTTGAAATGCATGTATTTTTTAATGTATGAGGATATCTGTAGTGTAACAAAGCACACGTTTATGATGTTAAAGAAGATGTTCCTCTGTGTTAGTACATAATTCTTTACAAGTTTGTGGTTGACTACTTTTCTTGTCAGTCCCTTCTGAATAGCTAATACTGACCACTATCAGAAACAGGATAGTAGACTATGTTTCCCGCTGCTCTAATCCAATATGACAGTGCCTATGTTCCATTGATAGGTTTTGCCAGCAGTGATGAATAAACAATGAAGTGAATACCTTGTATACTCTAGCTGTAGCTAGAGTATGTCCATGTTGTTGACTTTTTGCTCTTTACCCAGGAGAAATCAGCATCTCTGGAGAGACCAAGCAACACAGAAAAGTTTTGTGTCATACACAGACAGGTTTTAATTTACCTAGTAACTGTGTCTTTGGAAATACTTTTTTCTCTTATACTGTCAGGGAAAACAAACACACTTCTGGAATTTCAAAGGAACTTTGTCAGACCCCAAAAAAATTTGTTGGTTGTCCCAACAGGCAAGCTATCACACTGGGAGTGCACAGAATTTATGGAGAAAAAGCGGCTTCCTGCCCAGGATCTTCCATAAGGCAGCATAGTCTCATTACAGAATCTGCTGTGTACACGGTCTGCTACCACTAGCAGGCATGATCCATGAGGAATTCCAAAGCTTTCTGCATAGTTAACAGACCTGTGTCCAATCTAACGACTCCTGATTCAGTCTTAAACCTCTACTGCTCACATCAGTATATGTGGTATAGAAGAACAGAGAGAATTTGAAGATCTCACTTTTGTTACCACACTGATGATGACAGAATAAAGGGAGATGTGGACTTTTTATTTACATGGTGTGGTATTCAGTTAAAGATTATAGGCACCTGAGTTTAGGTGCTTAAATTCCTTATTTGAGGTAGGTGTTTAAGCTGTAACTGTGATCAAGAAAGATGAAGGGTGAGATTCAGTTACCTCCACTAGCCACTGCAGAAGGGTAGGGATGTTTACAGGTCTTCTGCCATCTCTTCCAGCCCCATGCATCTCTCTCCGGTACTCTAGGGCACCTCAGCTAACTGGGTAGAAGGAGGCAAGATATTTTCAGATACCTCAAATGATAATGAGAGATTCAGAGACCATATTGTTCATTCTGTAGTTAGGCTACAGAATATAAGGCAAAAAACTACCTGGAAAGTCAGCCTTTTACCTCAACATTATATATGGTTTAGGTTTCAAAAATATTAAATGGCAGGGTTGCAAGGTGGAATGGAAAAAAAAAATGTAATGAATGCCTGACATTCATAACCTTTATTTAGTAGCTCTCAACTTTCTTTGAGGTTTATATGAATTGTGTATGAGAAGCTCACTGGTATTCTCTCTACATACATCACCTTAACATCTGTTAGCTGTTGTGTCTACTTATTAGTATCTATTCTTGAGCTTCCTGTCAGCATTCCTGTTATCTATATTGGAAATGTCAACCCCATTGTCAAGCACAGCTGTCTTTTACCAGGTACATCGTAAAATGTCTTTGCTGTTCTTAGTCTTCTTCTCTTACATGCTTCTGAGTAGAGACATTGCTGAGTACAGAGTATTTCTTAAAGCAAGAAAAATTGGTAATGCTATAGAACACGAGTATATTCCTGGGTTCAAATGTGCTTTTGTGATTTTAGCCTGCTTACAGACAGATAGTTATCCAGGATACTACTACTTCTTTTAGCTATGTGTTATTGACATAATCATTTTATAGCTTCATGACTTGCTTAACTTTAAGAAATCTTAAGCCCACATTCACCTCAGCAATCTATACATTAAGCATTCAGTCTGAGGTGCTCAGCTGCACTCAATACTTGACAGAGAGAGAGATGCTGCATGTCCACTGGTCTTGGTCATCTGTAGTCTTCCATCAGTTTTCCTTCACCTTAGGGAAGATTATATTATCTGGTTAGTCCACATGGGAAAATTTAACTGATATGAAACCTTGGTTATTTGAAACTATTTCAGAAGATGAACTCAATCAAACATTTTAGAGAATGGAAGAGGAATCTTATGGCAAGAAATTACCATTTCTTCATTACGTTTTAATTTTTTTTTCCTTAGGTCACAATGAAGATTATTGCCATGTCACCTTCTGGCTTCTGGCAAAGCAGAAGAAATCGGTATGATCTCTTGGTGACATCACTTGGAGTTATATGGGTGATACTTCACTTTGCCTTACTGGTAAGATTTACAGAACAAAATTGCAGTGATTAAAGTGATTTCATCTGTTAAACACCAGCAGTAGGATTGCTGCAATACATTGAGATAAACCCTCAGGAGTTTAATAAGGCTGAAATATGGCTGAAGAACATTAAGCTTGATGCTAAGAAGGAATTATTGTCTTGGACAAGGATGTAGTGCAAAGGTTGTCTTACTGATATGAGTTAGGCTGTAAATGTGGTAGAAAACAAGTCTTTAGGGGTAATGTTTCTGAGAAAAGGAGAGACTGAAGAGACTGAGAGCTCTTGCCAACAGCAATCTCATGAGCAAAGAAGGAAGAAAGAGGCAATGCACAGAATGCAAATGGGAGCAAAGGACTGGAAGAAGGCATAGGTTCAAAACTGCTGAATAATACAGACTGTCCCAAACCCAGCAGCAATTCTGTACCACTGGTTTTGGTTAAGGGGAGATGATTAATCCAAGAAGACGTGGAGGAGAGGGGAAGAAATCAGCTCCCCCTCCATCCCACACAAGTTTTTTTTAATTTGACTACACTCCTCATTCTTTTATTTACAAGGGAAGGAGAAGGGATGGTTGATACTTGTCATCTATCACAAGTTGTCAAAGTCACAACCCTGTAACTGCTGTGGGATTCTCTCTTGTCTGCCCCAAGCTCTGTTTGAAAGAAAACCTGTCTGGTGTGACTAGTCATTTTGCCCTGACATTCACAGTTTGCCTGCTGCTGCTAAGTAGCTTGGAAGGCCTGAGGAGTTTCTGTAATCCAGCAGCTGCCTAGACAAGTAAACTGAGCCAGATAGACATAATTAATAGAGGATTGAAGACTTTTTAGTTTGACGTATGGAGAGGGTGGGTTTGGTGTTTTCTATATTGTTGCTACTAGTTTATGGTTTCTCTTATTTCATATGGGGATTGCTCTATATTATTACAAGATCAATTGTCATGATCTTTCCAAGAGATCCTTGGGGGACAATGTATTAAGTCTTCTGTGTTTGTGTTCCAGAATGCGTACACATACATGATGGGGGCATGTGTAATTGTCTTCAGGTTTTTCTCAATTTGTGGAAAGCACGTAAGTATTAATTAGAAACTATAACTATTGAAGTGTTCATGTATAGGTTAAAGGACTAGATGCTATGCATCTCTAATGCAAAATCTATAAGACTCCATTTTGTCGGCAAAGAAAAAAACGGGAGACTTCAATGAGTAATCACCAACTTTACACACTGTCTTTAAACTGTCAGGATTTTAGGTATATTGTATAATAGTGCTCTATTATGGTTACTGGAAAAGTTACATTTTTTTCAGAAAACAAACTGCAACTGCAATACCACAGTTTTAAAAATGCTTTCTGCAACTCTGACCATACACTGTGCTACTTTCAGCCCTTGCCATTTCAGTGCGGTGTGATGTGCATGCTATTTATTTATGTTTGCTGCAAGACTGCAGTAGTGGTCGTTGATGTATTCATCTTATTATGATAGTGCTCTTTTACAGAAATTTCTTCCTCCAGAGTGCAGGTCTGTGTCTTTTGTCTGTACAATGTATATCTTATCACGGTAAAGAATTTACCTTCAATTTGAAAACAATATTTTAAATTTTTATAGGGACAAGATGTTCTTCTGGAAACACTTGCATGGTGACAAAGCAAGTCATTTCTCAAGTTTACATTTCTTTTGTGTTTGGGTTTTCTTTGGTGCAATTGAGAGTTGACAGGCAGAATAAGCACAGGCAGAGAACAAACAGATTTATTTAACAAGTGGTGACACTGCATTCCCTTGCTGTGGAACTTCTTACACTATCCAAATATCTTCTATGAAGTCTGACATATTAAAGTAAATGTGAAGAAAAGACTGCTGTACTAGGTTGCTGGGGTTAAGAACAATAAGTCAAAGGTTTGCTCAGCAGAGGAAAAAAGTTTTCTTTCAATCAAACTACACAGAGCCTGAAGAGCCTTGGAAGTCAAATAAAAAATCATTGCTTCTCTTATGCAGCCAGACCAAGTGATTGCCTTCAAAGGTTTCAGATTGATTCTAAAGTTCTTTTCAAGGTTTTAACCTAGTCATTTGTGCTTTCTGCTAGGAGCTGTATCAGTTTCACTAATTTACCTGTTCTGTTGCAATGCGATGACTAAAGATCAGCATGAATTTGGCTCAATTATAAAGAAAACTGACATCCTCAGTCCCATTAATGGGAATTTCCCATCACATCCAAAGCACTTAAGGGTGTTGGGACGATCTAGGACAATAACTTCATCAGAAGTAAAATGCACAATATACATTCATGAGAAAGTAATAGCTATAATCTAGGCCTACAGCCTATGCAATTTCCAAAATTATGCTCTCATCTTAAGCTCTTTGGCCAACTTTGCAGAATCGTAGACTCATAGAATGGTTTGAGTTGGAAAGGACTTTAAATATCAGCTAGTTCCAAGCCCCCTGCCGTGGGCAGGGGCACCTTCCACTAGACCAGATTACTCAAAGCCCCATCCAGCCTGGCCTTGAACACTTCCAGGGATGGGGCATTCACAAATTTTTAGGGTGACTTACTCCAGTGTCTCACCACACTCACAGTAAATAATTTCTTCCTAACATCTAATCTAAACCTTCCCTCTTTCAGTTTAAAACCATTTGCCCTTGTCTTGTCTCTACATGCCCTTGTAAAAAGTCCCTCTCGAGCTCTTTTGTTGGTCTCCTTCAGGTACTGGAAGGCTGCTAGAAGGTCTCCCTAGTCTGTCACAAACTTGCATGAGGAATTAATAGTTTAATTGAGCTGTACTGATCTTAAGGAAATCCCCTTCTCTATACATCAACCCATTTCTTTAAGTAGGCTGAAATACCTGTGGTTTCTATCTAACAGTTAGGATCACTTTCAGGTAAGCTCAGAGTAGTTTATGCAATGGTAATTCTGATACTTCAGTAGTATACTGATCCTAGAATATTACAGTTAAGCTTACGCTGTATTGTCACTGGATTATCACTGTGCTTTCCTAAGCTGTATTATCTTATATATACTTTTTGAGGAGCAACATCTTGACCTTGTAAATGAGGAAGATATGCTGGTGTCTGTAACAAGTAAAAATCACATACACTTCAAATCAGATTAATAACATACCATTTTACTGGGCTCATCCATTAATTTATGTGTGTAAAGAATTTGTTGCCAAAATGGCAAGTAAAAGAACTGTCTTATTTTTTCTTTGCTTTCCTGAATGGCATCATAGATTGCTTTTTCTCTGTCCTTCCAGGTGACACTAAAAATGTTGCTCCTGACTGTGGTCGTCAGCATGTACAAGAGTTTCTTCATCATAGTGGGAATGTTCTTACTGCTTCTTTGTTATGCTTTTGCTGGAGTGGTTTTATTTGGTACAGTGAAATATGGAGAGAACATTAACAGGTACAGTATGTACTTCCTACCTTTTGGGGATATTCTTTAAACAACCTGAAGAAATCACATTCTGCTAGAGAGAAGTTTATCCATGGTAAAAAACAGACAAATTAAAAAACAGACAAATCTCCAGGTCTAGGTGAAGAGTTCGAAATAGAATTTCTGGTAGGAGAAATCCTATTCTGATACTGAGCCGTCTTTCCAGTCCTTGAGCATTGGTCCAAATGACACCTGATCCAACCCAGAGCAGACTGAGAGCTGTTCTCCATTATGCCAGCTGGAATAAGCTTCAAAGCAGCACCGCGCTAGCCCGCAAGCTGCTGAAACACAGTGTGCCTACTACATCTTATTGGCATCACCCAGGAACAGAATCCATATACCAGGCTGATACAGAGAGGAGGTAGTTCTTTGAACTGGCTATTAACTGGAGATTTCCCAGTCATCATCAAGCTTACAGAGGAAAATGGAGACAGGAAATAGGATCTGGCCTTGAGTTTGCTTTAGCTCTAATGAAATGCACTAAAATGCTCACACCTGTTAATGTATCTTAAGTCATGAAATAAATAATTCAGTGAGCTCATTCAAATGATACTGTAACTATTTTTAGTTTAAAATAGTAGAACAGTAGAAACTGGAAACATTTTTTCTTGCCAATGTTTTATTTCTGGGAAGTGAAACAATCTCTCTCTTTTTCTCTAAAACAGACATGCAAATTTTTCATCAGCTGGCAAGGCTATTACTGTACTCTTCAGAATAGTTACTGGAGAAGACTGGAACAAAATTATGCATGACTGCATGGTAATTACAATGCTACCAGAGATAAAGTAGATGAGAAATTAGATACACCCTTCCATCTCAAACTGCTTTTACTATCTCAGCTTTGTACGAGGAATATTGTGATTGCCTTTATCTCTTCAAGAGATATAATGTTCACTAAACCTCAGAACATGACATGCACATTGCAGCTCCAATCCCATACTCACAGTGTAGTATTTCATGGAGCTAGGCTATTAGGTGGTTTAAAAACAAAAATTAAACAATTCTTTCAAAATCAGAAGTGCAATAACTTACTTTTTCATTCTTATCTCTTCTTTGACTGGGGAAAGGTGTCTTTTCAGATTAACTTTTTATTTAATGCCCACACTTAGGTGCATTCCATGAGAATTATAGTTTTGATGACCTCAAAATTAATCCTAGGGTCATTATATTTTGACCAAGTAAATGTTTGTCTGTACTTTCCATTGCAAAGAAAATCCTATGCCTTTCCTTTTTAAAAGTAATGAACAGGAAAGAATATTTTTGAAAAGCACCATGTTTCAGAGCACCAGGTTGTTTCTGTACAGTGGCATAATGCACAATGTGCCCTGCATGTGGTACTGAGATCCATGCGTAAGCCTTTTTTATCATACCTCTCTCTGTTTTCTGGGTTTTGGCTACTAAAGGAAGAAAAAAAACCTGCCCACAATAATACCCACAGTATTATTCCCTAACTGGGAAGCTTTAAGAAATAATAGTCTTAATTATTTTATTGATTGCAGAGAAATTAAGAATCTCTTTTTATTAATATTTTACTTTGTTTTCTTTTGTTTTGAAGGTTCAGCCTCCATTTTGTACACCAGATAACAGCACCTACTGGAAGACAGACTGTGGAAATTATGCTGGTGCTCTTATGTATTTCTGTTCTTTCTATGTCATCATTGCATACATCATGCTAAATTTGCTTGTTGGTAAGTGAAAATATGCATTAATAACAAAAAGGTATATCTTGGCATATAGTGTGTTAGATGGGAGTCTGTTGTGCTATTCAGGTATGAGGCTACCTTGCACTTTCAATGTTATCTTGTATGAGTATAATGTGGCATAATGTTCTTTGGCATGGTATATGCTAAAACTTGGGAAGTTTGGGAATGAAAGTTTTTTGAACAAAGACTTATGTTGCATTTGTAGAGCACAGTTTCCCTATGAAATACTGTTTTCTGAGCTTTCTTCTGTTAATATTTTTTGAACATCATTGGAATTCACTTAATTGATATTAGAACATGTTAGGTTAGTCATCTCACCAGCATTTAAGATACAGCTTTTAAAAAGTGAGCATGTGGCATAATGGTATGCTGTGCAATCAAAGTCCTTGTCTGAACATACAGGCATTTATTAATATGAAGTTGACACAACAGAATTAGATGTTAACCAGTTAGAATGTAACTACAGGCTTTCTTTGTGTGTATTTTGTTCTTGTGGTTTTCAGCTATCATTGTGGAGAATTTCTCATTGTTTTACTCAACCGAAGAAGACCAGCTTCTAAGTTATAATGATCTCAGGCATTTTCAAATTATATGGAACATGGTTGATGACAAAAGGGAGGTAAGACATTTGATAATAATCTCAGAAATCCAGTAAATTTCCAGTTTTCCTTGTAAGAAAGTATGGGGAAAACAAAGTGTTGACAAAACTCACTTAGTGCTTACTGTTCAAATTTTAGAAGTTCAGTGAGCATGATCTGAAGTTTTTCATGGCCCTTCAAATACTAACATATATTCTGTGTAGTACTTATAGTAGCAGATTTACAAACAAACGTACCTATTTAAAGGATTAATATAATAGCATCTTTCCACACAGCTTCCTGAGAGTTGTCCCCTTGGAAGGCTACAGATTCATATCCATTTATGTGTCTGATCTTTGGAAGAGCTTTGCTGGGATTTCAGCATTGTCTCCTGTATGATTCTTGTGGAGAGGCTGATGAAGTATGGGCTGAATGAGAAGACAATGAAGTACAGGCTGAGTGAGAAGAAACTGACTGCATAGCCAGGCCCAGAGGGTGATGATTGGAGGCCAGTAACTAGTTGTGTACTCCAGGGTCAGTACTGGGTCCAATTTTGTTCAACATCCTCATTAATGACCTGGATGATGGAGCAGAGGGCAGCCCCAGCATGCTTGCTGATGACACCAAACTGGAAGGAGTGGCTGATAAACCAGAGGGTTGTGCTGCCTTCCAGAGGGATCTTGAGAGGCTGCAGAAATGGGCTTGCAGGAGCCTCATGAACTTCAACAAGCACAACTGCAAAGTCTTGCGCCTGGAGAAGAATAAACCAGGACGAAGTACATGCCAGAGGCCACCCAGCTGGAAAGCAGCTTGTCAGTAAAGAACCTGGGAGTCCTGGTGGACACCAAGTTGAACATGAACCACCATTGCCCTTGCAGCAAAGAGGACCAATGGTATCCTGGGCTGCATAAGACAAAGTATTGCCAGCAGGCCAAGGCAGAGGGTCCTTCCCCTCTACTCAGCCCTGATGAGGCCACACCTGAAATCCTGGGTTCAGTTGTGGGCTCCTCTGTACACAGAGGCACAGACATACAAAAGGACACAAAGATGATGAAGGGACTGGAGCATGTCCCCTGTGAGGAAAGGTTGAGAGAGCTGAGACTGTTCAGACTGGAGAAGGCTCAGGGGAAGCTTGTGCAAAGAGGACAGAGCCAGGCTTTAATTTGTGCTCCCCAGTAACAGGACTGGAGGCAATGGGCACAACCTGAAACATGGGAGGTTCCCTCTGAACATCAGGAAACACTTGTTCACTTTGAGGGTGACTGAGCACTAGCACAGGTTTCCCAGAGGGGGTTGTGGAGTCTCTGTCCTTGGAGATATTCAGAAGACATCTGGACATGGTCCTGGGAAACTGGCTTTAGGAAGCCCTGCTTAAGTAGAGGGGATCAAACAAACTGTCATTCTGGACTAAGAAAAACATCTAGGAGACTGAACTGTTCAGATGCTCACACAACTTAAGTCATCATCTGAATGATTCATGACATCACTAAGAGTTGAATATGAACAACATTGTAGTGAAACAAGTTGGCTCCCTGTAGCTGGCACATGGCTGTGCTAGAGATGGAGCTGCAGTCTGTACTGATGGAGATGGAGAGTTCTGGATCCATCATGCCCAGCACTGACACTATCTCTCTGATGTGGAACAACACATTACAGCAAAAATAGTTCCAGTCAGGCTTGTTCAGTAGAACAAAACATTTGAATAATATGAGTACCACAGTTTCAAAGGGAAGTACCTTCAGTCCTAAAAAAAAAGAATAAAATAAAAATTGTTGTCACACAGAGTGTAACATATGCTAAATTGCCTCTTAGAGCAGATAACCTTCATAAGCCAGTAGACTCCCAACCTTCTCCTGTCCAAAGATGCAGAGAAGGGAACAAGTTTATAGTGAGTTATAGGCTTGGTGAGTGTTTAAATTGTAGTTTAATTTCCATTTTTCAAAGTCAGTTCTTTGGGCGTATGATTCTCATTACAGATGAACGCAAATGGGAAAACTCAATCCTCAGGCAATTTTGAAAATTTCTGGCAAAATAACCAGCATAGATTGTATATGAGTCAAATAACAGCAAAAACTTCTGTGAATGTGCTGAAGAGCTGGCTTCATGTGCATATTTTTTAGTACTGTATTCACAGTGACTTAAATAGGCTAGGATTTGGCACAGAGTCTTTGGACAAAGCATGTTTCTCTCACTGATCAAGTTGAATGTCTGAGCTGGTTGTTATGTCACAGTAATAATTTACTGTCTATTATGCAATTTTACACAGGGGGTAATCCCTACCTTCCGAGTGAAATTTCTGCTGAGGCTTCTGCGAGGCAGGCTGGAGGTGGATCTTGACAAGGACAAGCTGCTGTTCAAGCACATGTGCTATGAAATGGAGCGGCTTCATAATGGTGGTGATGTCACTTTTCATGATGTGCTGAGGTACCCTTAGATTTTCTCTACATTTTTAGAAGATATACAATGGCCTGTGTTTCTCTCCAGGCTAACAGGGAGTCATTAGGCTTGGGAAAAGGCAAGACTGGTAGCCACAGAGGCACTGCCATTTTAAATGCAGTACAAAAATCAGATTTCCCTTTCTTTCCTGCAAAAAATATTAGTGATGGAAAACACAGGTCCTAGGGAATCAGCTCTAAGTATTTTAACATTCTCATTGGAGGCAGTTTGTCACAAACAGCAGTCATATGCTGTTCTTGTATCCCATCTAATGAAATGCTGCACCTTCAAGTGTAGCAACATGACAGTGAGCCTGACTGGAAATAAAATAGAAATGGGAACATTATCCATGCATAAACACTTGGGGGGGGGGGGGAAGTAAAAAACCAAAACACCACCACAAATGCCCTACTTGCTTACAGTCCAGCAGCTCCCCTGTATTCAATAGCTAGATATAGGTGAAAAGTCTTTGTTTTGAGCACCACAAGCCTCTTCTGGGGTCATCTCAGCAATTTTATAGCACACACCCTAGTTATGTATTTTTGCACTAAGGTTTTAAGTATGAAGTTTGATTTTCTAGATTAAAATGTAATGGCACCAGCATTTAAAAATAAATAAGTTGTGTTTCTTCCAGCATGCTTTCATATAGGTCTGTTGATATCAGAAAAAGTCTTCAACTGGAAGAGCTACTTGCTAGGGAACAACTGGAATATACCATAGAAGAAGAGGTGGCCAAACAGACCATACGCATGTGGCTGAAGAAGTGCTTGAAGCGAATCAGAGCAGTAAGTCAAGCAAAACCAGGATCTAAATGGTTGCATAAATTGTACTGTTCAACAATGCTGGAATTTGCTGCCGCTATGGTTCATTTGCTCTGGAGTCATGATAATACTTATTTGAAGAAGTGTGTGGTGTTTGCTAACTCAGCAAAAAAAACGTGTGTTACAGCCCAATTGAAAGTGCAACAAAAATAAGCAACTTTTGAAGGCAAAACCTGTCTTGCTGCCAAAAATTAATCTGTATTATTGATAGAGCAGGAAGATGCATGTGCAGAGACCAAAGTCAAAGGAATAAAGAAAAAAACAATATAATTTGATGTAACTTCATAGGCCTAATCCTGCCTCACAGAATGTAATTGTATCATTTCCTGGCCTCTACAGATAGATCTGTCACCTGAAAATGGCTCATCAAATGGAACCTGTATTAAGATAAATCATTTGAGTGAGCCATTACAGTTATTTTGTGTGCAAATGAGCAGTATGTGTACATGCAAAGCATGTGAACCATGGCACACCATAGCTGTGTAACCAGTAAACTAAGCAGGGACAAGGTGCTGGCTCAGGACTGGGATGGGATCACCCATTAGCATGTTCCTCATCACAGTTTTGGCCACTTTTGGTCTGTGCGTACTCATATACCCCCAGACCACTGCCTTGTGGTCTCTCAGGCCACTGCCATAGGAGCATCACTGTCCTCCAGGCCTATCAGGGGGGAGACCACTTCCAGTAGGCAGTGGTTGAACCTAGAGGTAGAGGGAAGATTAGCCAGATCAAGCGGGAAGATTAGCCAGACAAGTCCTGGCCTATCACTTGGCTTCAGCACCGCTGGAAATCCCAGTCTCTTTAACTTACTGGTATAGACCAAGCCAGTGTTCTGTGTTCTGTTTATGCAGTGCTTCTAGTCTCAGAAATATTTTTATCTTTGCTCAGGATAGCTACAATATATGCTGGTTGAAGTTTGACTTGGATTAAATTTATATTAAAAAAATTAAGAAATTTTATTTAGGTTTTGCAGTTATTCTCATCTTGTCTTCCAAAACCAACTCTTCCTTTATATAAGAAGTCACAATATGGTTGCATTGATGACTGATTTTTCAGTTCCTGTAAGTCTGAGTCTAGCTTTTGACACATATAATTTTTATTTCTATAAAAAATTACTTCTTGTGATTGGAAGTTTTCTGTAGCAATCTGTATCATGGCATCTGTCTTCTGTTAAATTTATAAATTTTTATTTAAAAAATCATAACAGGACATTTTGAATGTAATGTACATTCCAGCTGAAATGTCAGTGTACATAGTTTCATTTTTATCTCGTCTCTGTATATTAATAACAATGGCGGTAAATTTAGTCTCAGCTTTCAATTCTGGGTTTGTTCAACTCTGTTGTTCATTTCATTATGATACTGAACTACTGTGTTAAAGTAAATATGCTATTCATTTCACTCCATTAATATGGTTCAGATCATTTCACATTATATGAACCTTTTATAAACGGAATGTAATTATGGAAGTTAATATGTGTTTTCAAATTCTCTTGTTATTCTCCAAGTCTCTCTAGAGGGAGCATGTGAAAACTACCCAGGAAAGCGAAAACCTTCCTAAAGGCTGTTTATTTTAATTTAAAAGCAAATTAGATTGTAAGATCATAATGGCATTAGGTTTGTTTTTCTGTTTGTACTATAAATCTATACTTAATCCCAAGGCTTTCACTACTGTTTTATTCAGTCTTATTGACAGCCTGTTCCAAAGTCCATGAAAGAAATCAGAATTTTTTCGTTGCCTTCACGTAATTTCCTGTGAATCTCTTAACAATTTGCTTGTTTCTTTTTCTTTGCAAGAACTTTTAATTCATCAATTTAAAACTTTGTATGTGTTTAAACTGTAGATTTAAACCAACAGTTGAGCAACATGCCTTCCACTTAATATAGTTCATGATTTTCATCGTCTATTCCCTATGCAAAGGTTAGAAATATGCTGGAAGTCACTTTATTTAAATAGCAACATCTGATACATGGATCTTTATTGAGGCACCTGGTATCCACATCTGGCTGTTCAGTAAAATATTTAGAATGCTTTGAAAAAATCAAACACTGTGACACACCAATGAGAACATTTTTTTCATCACATATTGTACCTTCATAGAAACAACAGCAGTCGTGCAGCATCATCCATAGTCTGCGAGAGAGTCAACAGCAGGAGTTGAGCCGATTTCTGAATCCTCCCAGCATTGAGACAACACAGCCAAGTGAAGATATGAATGCTATTAATCAAGATAACAGTGCACAGCCAGAGGTATGTTAAACACAAAATTATCAGCTACTCATAACAAATTCAGAAAACTTCCATGTTTCTTATTTCTTCTTCTCTAAGACATCATTTTAACTGAAAAAGTTGAAAGCAATACCTTGTTTTGCTTCAGTCTGCTGTCAGATGTAAAGGCAAGATGGTCTAAGGCAGTAATTCCCCAAGATAGTTAGCTGTCTTGTTATCACTATAAAGGGCAATTGTACAACTCTGACAGGACCAGCTTTCAGCTCCAGCATGAGCTTTGTACAGGTTTGGGGATGTGAAGCTTTCCGGTTCAAGCATCCTGAACTAGTGTTCTCACTAAGAGAGATAATACTGGCCATGCTGTGACCTCTGAGTAGGAGCCTTGGGCTCTTTCAGGCTAGGGAACTTAAAAAGTACAACATAAGGGCTACTTTCTACAGTGGATTTAGAAGGCTGAGAATAATTTCATACCCTTCAATGGGACTGTACAGTGGCATTGAGCCCACATGGTCTTTTTACATTTGTCTGTTAGTAGTTTTCTGGGGCATTAAAGAATAGAAACCATGCTGCCTTAACAAATGGCAGTATGCTTTGGGTGTATTCATGGATAACGCTTGAAATAGGATGGAAAGATAACCCTCCTTAGGATTATACCCATGCAGTGGGAAACTATGACTGAGATTCTTTTATCTCTGTTCAGACAAGTAGCCAGCAGCAGCTCCTTAGCCCCACACTTTCTGACAGAGGTGGCTATCGACAAGACTCTGGAGATGCTGGGAAACCTCAGCGCAAATTTGGACAATGGCGCTTGCCATCAGGTAAGTGAAGAAGGTTTATCAGTAGAGTCCCCACGTGCAGAATCGCTGCTGTACAATAACAGGGCCATGAGAGGCTTCGGGATTCACAGTTCTGCCCCTGGCTGCTGCTTGCACCCACATCAGGGCTTTCCTACCCTCATGTCTGTTACAATAAGGCAGTTTCTCCCCTCCTTCACAATTCTGAAAGTTTGGAAGACAGACTCAAGCACTGCCCTGTGCAGGTGGTTGCTCTTTTTACTTTTTCCTTTACTCAGGACCTTTGGACTGGGAACTGTACCAATCCATATGTTTGGATAGTATCTTGTGCATTTAGAGTTCTCTTTTGTCATGTAAAGTATGGTGAAAATTAATTAGGTTTTTCCTAACAACAGGAATAATTTCTGACTGTGTTGTCTTGTCTAAGCATGCCAGATGTATGATTTATAACTTACACCATAATAACACATTTTTAGATCTTCAGACAGAAATTTGCCATGTGTACAATCAGTTTCCCATTTAATTTCTCAGAAACAAGTTACTCAAGTAACTATAGTCCACTAGGAGAAAAAAAGACCAGGCTATGCCACAGAGGAGGGTGCTCATAGGACGTTGGGAGAGGTGCATAGCTACAGTCTGATGCTTTATTAAGTCCGTATCTCAAGAATCCATATCTCCACCACCTCAAATATTCTCTCTTGAAGTATATGTTGACCTCTACAGCTTGCTACACCTGTGACCAGCAGCACATCAACCTGCTTTCAGCTATCATCAGTCAGTTCTGTTCTGAGTCGGAGTGCTGCCTTCAAAGGCTGCCAGTGTTCAGATCCTAATCATACCTAAGTGGAAGTAGAGGAGATAGTCATGCTATTCTATTGACTACCATTGACCGTACTTCTGTGACCAGTGTACTTTAAAGGATACTTTAATAGAGAGCTTTCAATCCATGTTTTCCACTTAAATATCACTGAGCACCAAAGATCAATATTTTGTTGGAACAGAGAGAAAGCGTGAAAGAGAAAGCTTGCTAAGGAGGAATAGTATTACTGTAGCCAACTGGACAGGTTTTTCAACTGAGAATGAGGACCTCAGTTTTTCCTTTCTTAGCACTGATCTGGTCCATGTTAATCTTGAATGTTCCTCAGTGGATAGTCCTAAAAAGGAGGACCATCTCCATGCACAGCACAGCCTGACAGATAAGTAGTCTGCCTCCAGTCCAACAAAGACATATATTTAGGATCATGAATAGCGTAATTAAGATCAATTGTGGGCTTTATGTAATTAGGCATGGTTTAGAGCCAGCAACTTGTATGGGCTTCAACCTCTAGGCCATAGTAAAAAGTATCAGGTGCTGCTGCCAACCCTAAAAGCACTTTCCCTCCCCTTTTCCTTGCATTTGACCATTTTGCCAGCAGGTCAGCTCAAGTAAATACTGCCTAAAACATTTAGGCTGCAATTAGCTAGATAAGAAGACATCTCTTGCATCAGTTATTCCAGCAGAAGGAAATGAGGCACTGCTCCGTTAAACTGCTCTAGCAGCAGATTAGTGGGAACAGTGTGAACAGTGACAACTGGGAAAAAACCAAAGACATAAAAAGCAAAACCAAAAAAAAAAAGAAAAAAAAGCCACAACAACATTAGAACAGACGCCTACTCTTTTTGCAGTAAATCAGTTTAAAGGTGCCCCAGGCCAACTAGTTCTGTATACCTGAATTCCAAGCAAAAATGCTCAAGAAGCAGATCCACTCTAATACAGAACTTTCTGTTTAATTTCATAGCCCCCAAACCACTAAGCCATTCAGTGTCTTCAGTCAACCTCCGTTTTGGTGGACGTTCAGCTATGAAATCTGTTGCATGCAAAATGAATCCCATGTCTGATGCTGCTTCTTGTGGATCAGAAGTCAAGAAATGGTGGACAAGGCAATTAACTGTGGAGAGTGATGAGAGTGGAGAGGACCTTCTTGACATCTGAGAAACACTTAAATCATACTACGACAACAACAACCACTTCAAGTACAGTCTAATTTTCTATGTTTAGAATTAAAGACACTGTGTGATGTATGATTTCTTTAAAATCAATGTCATAAATTTTTTTGTATGCCTATCCTTCTGCCATATGAAGCATAGCACACACTTAGGTGTTAGAATTGACCTCTATAGGTACTGACTGTACTTTAAGAAACCTGTCTACTATAGCAGTACTAACAAAGCCAGAAAGACTATATTGCCTGTAGCAGACAGAGTACTGAAAGATTTCAGGTGGTCTGTAGAATCATAGCAAAGATATATTTTGATATACACACCTCTGTGTTTTTCTTCAACTTATATTGTACTTTAAAGTGGCAACACTTTACAATACAGGGGTAATGTATTTCATCTTGTGTTTTCACTTAGTTCTTATTTAGTAACATTACTTTAGAAAGATTTTATTATTCACAAATGACCTGAAGAGGTCAGCACTGACTTCATGTTCAAGGGAAGTACTTTTACAAAGTACAGATTCTGAATTGCAATTCTAAGCTTTTTCTGAACCTTTTTTTAAAATATGCAAGATACAGGATAACTCATTTTAAAATCAGAAGGTGAAGGATTGGGTTTTAAAATGTAAATATCTTTGAGGTTTGGGTAATTATGCAAAGAGCTTGATTTTCATAGAGAAAACAGGGGGGAAAAAACCAAGAAAAAATACATGAAAACTGTGTATTTAAGCATCCAGCAAAAGACCTCCACATGAAAAACATGGGTTTATGCTTCATTTTCAGAGTATACTGGCTACATGTATGTGCGGTGTCATTATTCTCCTGTTAATTGGGTCCCATTTCCCTGTGTAGTTGTAAAATAATTTTCTTCTTGTCTGTGATAAAAATTAGCATGTCAAGGATTCTAATTACAGTATTGTATGTCTTTAAAAACATGTTCAGCTTTGCCTGTATAGGTAGAAGCAAATTTTAGTTACACATGTTCCTTCTCATGCTACAGCCCTGCAAAGCTAAGGCATGACATGTACTGCAGTTAAGCAACTTTGTCTCTTTTATCCCCATGCAACATATTTTGACATGTTAGCCTTCATTTATTTTACGAACCATAATAGTGCTACATTATCGCAGGTGAAAAAGCAGCTATTGCTTTCGAAAAGTTTTTCCAGTGAAAGGCCAATGCTATACAGATATAGAGATGGAGACTAAAAGCCACAAAATGCAACAGCGTTTGTTAGTTTCCGAATTTAAGGCTGTCAAAAAATGTGGGGTAAAAATGTACCCTTCCCTCAGGGAAGAACTAAGAGTTTGTAGATTTTGTTACTTGGCCCCTGACTGGGTTTTTTAGCATAGCTGGGACCTTTCTGTCACCCTTGTTTCCTATGGAAATGATAGTTTGCTCTAATATGGCCTGATGTGAGATCTTGTAAGAGGCTCACAGTTTATTTACATCACCACTTCAAAAACAAATCCTTTCAAAAGCAGACAAAAGCCAGTGTTTTGAAATTTTTTCTGGACAAGATATTAATGTAGAACAGTCAGAATACAACAGTGAAAACACACAGATGCCTTCACCAAAAATGCAAAATTAGTTTTGGCCATGATATACAATTTTCTTGGGATCTATCAATGTTTGGTTTCCGGTGTATGGTTGAATATTGTTTAGATTTTTTTCTAAAGTAGTCATACTGAACACATCTGTATTTTCTGGGCATTTTATGTGGTTTGGGGTATAATTAGGTTTAAATCTAGTCAAATGTAACTCTATAGTAACAGAATGTGTGCATTCTCTTGTTTACTAGATTATGAACAATCAACAAAACTTCATATGCAAATCCATTATTTTGTGTTCTGTATTGTGCTTGTTTAAGTTAAGCTTTTGTATATACAATAAAAAGATAAATATTGGATTTATAAAAGATAGTATCTTTGAAAGTTCAATAATATATTGAACTGCAGATCACTCTTGCTGCAAACCTTCTTTTTAAAAAATCTGGCAAACATTTTTTCTTTGCCTTACAGTACACTGTCAATAAAAGTGAGTTGCTTTAAACAATATTACTCCCTCTAGTTTTCATTCTAACTGCATTCACTACATCTGGCTTGTCTGTGATAATGCTGCATAGTGACTAGCTCTGTGGTTTGTACAAGATTATTTAGAGATGCTTTCAAACTCTTGTAATTGGAGCAATTGACCTCATCAGTAATGCCACAAGGGGTCTCAATCAAAAGATGGGACTAAATAAGACTGTTCATTATTTATTTTTATTTAACCCATGTTTTCTTTGTTTGCTTTAGAGTTTGGATGTGAGAGAGAGAGTGTGTGTGTGTGTGTGTGTGTGTGTGTGTGTGTGTGTCCCATTTTACTTTTGCAGATATAGGAAATGGAATGAAGTTATAAAGATATGAAAGTAATATATACTAGAACACCCAGGTGACAAGGTAAAAACTTCCTTAGTATGATACCCCTAACATAACTAAAGAAGATGATAATCTCCTCCTCTGTAGCAAAGCAAAAAATGCACGTTTGAACATGAAGGTGAAGAAGCAGAAAAGAGAGTTGAAGAATGCCTGGAGTTCAAACAGCTTGCACAAACAATAGAGAGACACAAAGTGGAAACAGTGCATCAGGAAATCAGAGTCAGTGCAGCCTGAGAGAAAAGTTCAAACAAGAATAGATCCTAAGCAAAGATAAACAAAAAATTGCCAGGGGAATATTACTACCTATCAAGTTATCCTATACAAGTGAAAACAGGAAGGTGTTTAGATTTCTTTTCATCCACTAAGAGAGCTCTGTTCCATAGGAAGCACATGACTTGTGTGGGTAAAACAGTGGAGTGCATATTATCAGTGCCCAAATAAAAAACAGCTTGTGGGAAGTCTGACAACATGCAGCAAAGATGTATCTCAATATCATTCCAAAGTCAGGTCAAATTTCAGACAATCACTTTTGTAATGAAGAAACCAATAACCTGAAACCATTTGCTACTGGAAGGTATCCAAGAGAATTAAGAACTGAAAATATAAAGTCTGCTTTTATCTGGCAAGCTGAAAATACCATCTTTGTTTTAACTAATGTGGAGCAATCAGGCTTAGACATCTTCAAAATCACATTACATTCAGTATTGTCTGCCTTTGAAGACCGGTATCACAGCTTCTGAAAAGCCAAAGCAGATTTAGATGCCAAAAGCAAGTGAATGACTTCATGTGAATAATCTATTTTGTTCTCTTCTTTCACAACATGCCCACAACTCTTGTTATTGTGTGGATTAGGGTGTCCATGAATAAGTGAAGTAGAAGAGTTCACACTGTTGTAACAGTACATTTGGAGCAGCAACAAGCAACATCCCATCAAAGAATGCCCATTCCTTCTCCTGCAATATTTTCACAAGTGAAAACAAACAGTGGCCTGAGTTGTCAGTCAAAATTTCCAATAGGATTATCTCAATCGCCCTAAATCTAGCTTTCAGAGGCTAAATTCATTCCTTCTATTGAAGGCAGTTTAGTCACACCACAGATGAACTTGCCACGATGCATTGGCTGGTGCTGGGAAGTTGGCTGCCCTGGTTTGTTCAATTGCTCTGCAGCACAAAGGGAGCTTCACTAGAATTCAATTAACCTTCCTCTTCATCCCGAGGGCGCTGGTGTCGGACCCCATTAGCAGCTGTTGCCCATTGTTCTCAATGAAGACCCTCTAAGCACCAAGTTATTAACCCATCAGTGAGCTAAGCTTACGGCATTGGCATTTTATCCCCCTTCCACAGGTTCCTGTCTCAGATGCTTATTCCAATGCCCTTACTGCTTTCCTGCTGTTATCTGAGGCATACCTGCCCTCGGGAATTTGAGTGAATTACCTGAGCCCCTACAAAAGTGTGTTTCAGAGAAGGGTAGCTTACTGGAAAGGCAAGAAATGTCTTAAGTACAGGTAGAAAAGAGAAAAAAACCCACACCCCTATCCATCAGCCTGAACAGCTGTTGACATTAGACTTTCCTTCTTTCTGAATTCAAGCAGCAGCCACCAGTGGCACAAGCCTCCATTGTCTCAGTGGGCATTTGTTTCAGGAAAACTTTTGCCTGGATTGGAAACAAACTGGTTTACGCCAGACAGACATCAGTGTGTCCTAGAGACTTGGGAAACCAGGTTCTAACTGGGTCCTCCAGATGTTGGAAGTCACTGTGGTGTAACTGTTGTTTGTAAGTACATCTTCCGGCAAAGATAAAAGAAGAGAGTTGATCCTTGAGTTCACTGGCAGAGAAGGCCAATGTCACATTCCCCTCTCGTGCCCCATTTTCTGGTTTTCTTTTAGGTTTTGCTCTCCAATTTCATGTAAGGTGGGCAGTGTCTAAGCATATTCTCTATTCTCAGTATGTGCTCCCAAGAAATGGAGAATTCAACACAGTTATGATTTCATTATAATGCACCTGATGATACTTTTTAAGGGCAGTGAGTTTTGCTTTTTTTGGCATTGCACCTATTCCACCGAACTACATGTTTTACAGATCCGGTATTTTCACCTCTCAGATTGTCTAAATTCATACTGCTTGGGGAGTCTGTTCACTGCACATTTAAAAACAAGGCGGGGGGAAAGTGAAAAAGAGGGAAAAAAGGAAAAAAAAATTTAAAAATTTTTTAAAAAGAGAAAAATATGTAAGTGGTTACCTGGGTGTTGTATTTTAGTTTCTTTTTTTGGCTTTTTCATTTTATCGGCTCCTTAAAAATAAATAAATCTCTGTTTTTTCATAAAGACAAGCTTCTCAGTTGTTCCCACCAATCTAAGAAAACAAAAAAGTTTTACTTTTTCCTTAATATGTCCATTTCTCAAATGCGCCTCAGTTTTGAAAGGAATAGTTTCATGTCTTGACTCTTCTTTTTAGTTAGAAATGTCATCAAAACCTACTTGCTGTATTTGACTAAAAATTGTCAATACCTTGGTTACGAAAAAGTGATTTTCCCCATAAATTTTTATTATGCACAAAAATTCACCCAGATTAATTTTTTTTCTTTTAAGTCCACCAGGAAAAAGTTCATCTGTCTGGAAAACTGGACATGACCCAGAAATGTGAGCTTCCATCCCAGAAAGCCAACCATGGCCTGGGCTGCATCAGAAGCAGTGTGGTCAGCAGGTCAAGGGAGATGGTTCTACCCCTCTACTCTGCTCTGTTGAGACCCCACCTGGTGTACTGCATCCAGCTCTGGGCTCCCCAACACAAGAAAGATGTAGATCTCTTGAAGCGAGTCCAGAGAAAGATCATGAAGATGGTCAGAGGACTGGAGCACCTCCCCTATTAAGACAGGCCAAGAGCATTGGGGTTGTTCAGCCTGGAAAAGAGAAGCCTCAGGGGAGTCTTTATAGCAGCCTTCCTAAAGGAGGGTGACAAGCAAGGCGCAGAGAGATAGTTTACCAAGGCCTGTAGTGACAAAACAAGGGTTAGTGGCCTTAAACTGCAAGACAGTAGGTTTAAATTAGATGTTAGCAAGAAATTCTTTACTGTGAGTGTGGTGAGATACTGGAACAGGTTGCCCAGAGAAGTTGTGGATGCCCCATCCCTGGAAGTGTTCAAGGCTACATTGGATGAAGCTTTCAGCAATTTGGTCTAGTGGAAGATGTCTCTGTTTATGACAGCGGGCTTGAACAAGATGACCTTTGAAGATTCAGCCAAGCCAAACCATTCCATGTTTCCTGATCTGGCATAAGAACAGTGTCATCCAGAAAAATGGCAACCAGGAGAAAGAGGAACACTGCCTTTTTTATCACTATGTTGAAAACTGCATAACAATCAACATTTTGCTCTATTTGGTGAAACTGATTCAGAGAAAGTGTTGGATTGCTGACATCACGGGGGTCTTCTTCCCAAGCACTTCAAGAATTTCAAAAACTACACATCACCAAGGAAAAAAAAATCACTTTTCCCAGTTCCTCCTCAGCTGCCTGCCAAGTCCTCCAGTGCAACCAGTCACTTGGTGGTGAGTTTTGCAGAGCCTGCTGGCCTTGTCCACCCAGCTGTTGGAGACAACCACTTCCTTATCAAAGCTGGTAGATGCAAATAGGTGCCTGTGCCTCTGTCCTCCATGACAAAACTTGACTTTTCCACTGCACCCACAGTGGAGGGGAGTTAAAGCTCTAAAGAGTCCAGCAGAGACTGAGCAGATGCAGGTCTCCTCAGGCTGCTCTGCCAGGAGAGGGACACCTCTGTCACCATGGTGCTTAGGCAGCCAAGAGCAGCCAACAGGCACAGAAAGGCTTGCCTAAGTGTTTCTGCCAGAACTTTCAGATCAGTGATGTTAGGTGTGCCGTTTATCCACTCCTGTGCTGCGGACATTCCCAGGGGTATGGTCACTGGATTGGTTTAGCTGTTGTGATTAAGAAGGTGTCAAATTCAGCTGCTCATAGCCAGCTCAGCTCTTCTACCAGAAAGTACAATGTCCTGAACTTGGCCAGTTTAACTCTTCACCTGGTTGCTTCTTCTTCTTCTTCTTCGCTCCGTAAAATACTCCAGATTTTAAAATCCCCATATTAAAACCTTCATCTTAATTGGATCAGCAACAGCAAGAATATTTATCTGATATTTGCCTATAGATATATTTCAACTTCATATATATTCAACAATTCAGCGTATATCTGTAAGGGATTATCTATGGGAGGAAGTTGCACCAGCTTAAATTTAACCTGTTATTGCAAATTGATTTCTCTAATTCAGTTTGAATACCTGTGGAAATGCATATTTCAGTTTAAAGATTTTTTCTATTGATCTGTGTTTAAACCCAAATAAAATACTTTTATTCTAGTGGCAAGTGATCCCACAGGTCCACACATCAGCCATTTTAATACCTGCACCTTTAATTATATGGTTTTGTATCCTTTGCTTAGAGGAGGCCCTTCTTAGGATCTCTGGAAGCAGCTGACATGTAACTAAAAATCATCTTAGGAACAGCTTGCACCCTGCTCCCTGAGCATCCTTGGAACCTTGTGCCGGAGCAGCCCTGGCTCTGCAATGTGCCATTCCAACCGCTTTGCCCAAAGATATTATTGAGCAGTTTGGGGTAATTTATGCCAGGAACCACCCCCTAGGATTCATTTCAGATGAGACTGTACTGGGTATGGTTCCCTCCACCTTGTGCAACCCTTCAATACGGTGTGACCAGCTCTGTAGCCCCAACATTCCTACAAGCCCCCCCGACACACCACAGAGCATATGGGACATCCTCTTAGTTTCACACTATGACTGGTGCAATAAATTCCTTGCCTTATTCCAGATGAGTGAGTTGAACAATGAACAGAGAGAATATGTCAATTATTTCCTATTCCCACATAAACACCAAATGGGGCCCAGGGTATACGCTGTGGAAGTGATGGGGCTTCTGCAGAGGGTCTCACACCATGCAGAGTGAACGCACAGCTCCTCTACATGCACTCAAGAGCCAGGGGCACCAGTCTCTGTCTTCACTTTTAGACACAAACAGTCAGCTTGGGATCAGATTGCTTTCACCAAAGCCTTTCTTTTTCAGGTAAAACAGTGCTTTTCATTGGGAAAAGGTTTTTGTGCAATCCATAAGACCAGTTTTCTGAGCCAATCTAACTACAGAGTTTTAATTTATTAAAGTCATCCACAGTTGTAATCAAACACTGTATTCCCACTCAGCTGGGTATTCAGAAAAGCCAAAGACAGACCATTTCAGCAATTTCTGGTAGCTGAGCCTTCTATTAAGGTATCGCAGAACTATGACAAATGTAAACTCTTTTTTAACACTAGAGGGCTGGTGTTACTTTACATTGGACTCTGCACACACACACACAAGATAAGCAGCTTGAACCTCTCGGTGCTAGTGATTTAATATTGTTTTAATTATTTTGGTTTGTAGAGTGCTTAGATATTTGGTGACTAGATATTTCTACCATCATTATATAAAAAGGGACCTTTCGTTAACCTTACAGTAGTTCTAGCAAAACTGCTTCGTTTTGTTTGTGGAAGCATGACTTTTTGGAAAACTAATAACATTTGAATTCCCACTTCGGTATGATGTGCACAGAAGTTGTAATAGAAAATTAAATGAGCAACAACATTTCATTTCTGGATCTCCAGTGATTGTGGTATTTGCATGTCAGCTGGAATGCAGCTTATATTTGCATTTCAATTCCCAGGAAAATTCAGGAGTGAGACCATTTTCAAAATCCAGATACTAAAGTTGAACAATTAGCTAAGGACACCAGAAACCTTATGCCACAGAATAAATGCATATTTCATTTCTTGGAAAGGGAAATTATGCTCAATAATTAGAACTGTGACACCTGCTTTTTGTGATGCCTACTTTTCATTTCTGGGTGGATTTTCTGGCATGACTATATGCATCTACATGTGCTCATTTACAAGCTATGATTAGATGAGAAATCCTTTTACAGATTATGTTTGTTGATGCATAGTTAATCATTTTGAGAAATATTTGAAAATGCAGCTTGCTTTTTTTCTGTGCTCTAGCATGAAAGGCAGGGAGTGCCTGGGGTCATGTTTTTCATAATAATTTTTACAATAAAAGGGAAAGGGAAGAAAAGGCATAGGATGGTATACAATGTCCACTGAAAGCAGCATGAAGTTTCCCTTTGGCTGCAGTGAGCCCATGGTGTCCCTCCTTAATGGACACTTTAGACTAATGTGGTTGATTTCCGTTTCAGATGCCCACATGTGTGCAGTACCCAGCTGTGTGCAATGACTTGTCCAGCTGTGGTTCACCCACGTTCAGCTGCATGTCCAAGTCTTCGCTTCACACTACTGTTGCACTATTTATTTTGGGCTTCCTCCTTAAGTGTTCATCTAACACAAACCACGAGACTTAATGCCATATCAAAATATTTGCTAAGTAAACTGTCTCACCAAGGCATTAGTTAACTTGAACTGCGTATGAATTTCATTTAAAAATTTGTACCCATCTGCATCTGAAAATTGCTGTAAGTGCACTGCAAAGTGGTGTCTAGGAATTGGCTCCCAGCCTGTGAGCGTTGCTACCTTGCAGTGAGGGCAGGTTTGCTGTTGTGATTATCTATTGCATTTGGCATTCTGGTTAAACACTGCCTGCATTGCTTAGCTTCTGTGTGCTGAGACAAGCAGCAAGAGAGAAATGTTTTTCTTTCATGAAAACCCACCCCAGTGTATGGTGGGACTACTAGTAGGAAGTGTACTCTGGAACCCAAATCAGTGTAAAAACCTCCCATTGTTTCTTTCCATTTTCAGCATTTATCTGGGAGGGAGGAGCTGAGGGTTAGCCCATGTGGAGGAATTGCTGGAAACTTCTGTGATCACCCTGTTCATAAATGCAAACAGGCCGTAGCAAAGAGTCGTCCAGTGCAGTGGTTAGAGGATTGAGGTAGCAAAGGCACAGAAGAAAGATGAAGGATGACAGATCATAGAATCTGTCATGATCTGTCAAGATCATGATCTGTCATTCTATGACAGATCATAGAATCATAGAATCACAGAATCATAGAATCATAGAATGGTTTGGGTTGAAAGGAGCCATAAAGATGATCTAGTTCCAACCTGTGGCCCTGGGCAGGGACACCTTCCACTAGACTGTGTTGCTCAGAGCTCCATCCAACCTGGCACTGAACACTTCCAGGGATCCACAACTTCTCTGAGCAACCTATCCAAGCCTCACTTCCCTCAGCCCACAAAGATGAAGCTGAGGAGGGTCTGGATGTTTTTTTTCCCTGAGTATGTCTCCCTGGGAAAACCCTGCAGTGGCTGCGAGTCCTGCTAAATCTGTGCAATGGCCAGCAGAAAAGGCAGAATTAAGGTGCATAAAATAATGTTTCAGGAAATCTTTGCAGAGCCTCCTTGCAGACATTAGTTTTATTTTCATCTTTAGAAGTGAGCAGGCAAGGCCTTGCTGGAGTCTGCTGTTCCACCATCACTGCTGCCTAGTAATTAGCCAGTGGGGGCTGGTCCTTAAGGAACCAGGGGTGTCGTGGTAGTGGTGGTGCAGCCATGAACAGGGTACCCAACTAAAGGGTCATTATGGTAGCCAGTGGGCTTTAGGACATGGGACCCTACTGGTACTACTGTCACACATGGTAGTAAGGATGAGCTCACTGCATCAGCAGTGCAAGGCTGGGTAATCAGGGGCAACTATTGTCTCAGATGTGACTCCAGTAGCTTCTGTTTCAAATTATAGAGAACAGCTCAGGAAGACAGGTCTTGCCACGGTTTATCACGGTGCTGTTCCCAAAGCTGAGGTGTGGAATTAAGAGGGAAACATATGTTCTCCAGGCAGGAGAAAAGCAACTTGCAAAGCTGTATGATCTCTGTGCCAAGTCAGAGCCTTAATTAGCACAAAAATTATCTTTACCAACACCTGCGAGTGCATAGTACCCTGCAAAATTAATAGTCAGAGGGAGAATGAATCCCTTAGAGCACAAAAGAAAAACGTTTCCTCTTGTAGATAATGGTGTATCAGGTGTCTCAGGCTGCTTCAAAGCCAATGGCATTAGTGAAAGCTAGGACCAGAACTGTGACACCCTGCCTTATTCCGGGTGTGAACCTCTTCAGTAAAAGTGCTCTGCCTGAAACAAAGAAATCTGGCTGAAGCTGTATGAGCTTGTCAGCACAGAGGTTAGTCAGGTGAGAACGAGCGATATACAAGCACAGCTGAGGAGAAGTCTGGGTTATGATGAGGTAGTGGAAAAGAGAGTGATGTTCTCCGTTGAGGCTTTTCTGTAACAGAGCAATGGGTGAAAGAGACGTTCAAAGCTTGAGCAGCAGTTCTCTAACATGAGAGCCTTGTAACTGAAGGTGCTTGCTGCTGTCTTTTATTGGTCTCATACATGTTTCCTCCCTTTCTTTTCACAATGGGGTTGAACAGTATCTTTATAATGCTTCAATTTTCACTGATCTGCCTTTTTGCAAGTGAGCACATGCCAGCAGGTAGATCATGTTTCTGAATTTTTCTTCAGGTGCTGGATAACCTTCAGGGATGCTTCACTTCTGTAGCAAAACAGCATCCAGCAGAGAGGAGCTCACCCGGGGTGACTGAAATGTCTCTCACATCACCCACCCCTTCGCCAAAGAGATCCCTATTTGCAGTTCAAAAGCTACAGGTTTCCCCTGCCAGTTGCTCAAAGCCTGGGATTTGAGGGACCAGCAGGGTCTTAACAGCTGCATCTGCCTTGAAGCAAACAAGTTGTTTTGTTCTTGAACTTGAACCAAGTAAACATTCCCAAAAATGCAGGGTGTAAGGGTTGAGCCTATCAGTAAATATATGGATGTGGGATTTTCCATTGTAATACAGCTTCCTAGGCCTCTAGTTCTCTAATGCTTAAGCTTTGGTTGACTGATTGACTCCTGCATGGGCCCTTGTTTCCTCCTACAGTCAAGTTCACAAATCGTTCACTACACAAAGTAGAATTAAAACACGCCTCATCTCAGTAATAGGTGGCCTTGGGGAAGCCCTTATGAAGGACCTGGGAGGAAGCTGAGCCCAGCAGTGCTTTCAAAGAGTGTGACTAGAGGCCATTTAGATGAAGTACAGCTTGTCCATGGCTCCAGAAGAAAAAGATTTCTACAGTTTTATTGTTTGTAGTTTTTTTTTTTTGGGGGGGGGGCTATTTTTTTTGTTGTTGTTATTTTTCCCCTGCCTTTTGGGGTCCTTTTGCCTCCTGGGGACCTGGACAGGTACACAATACAAGGACACTGAGCCAGAAGTCTGACCCTTTTTGCATCATAGCTGCCCCTCACCCCATGTGCATACATGATGCTACAGTGGTTACATAAACCCATGACATCCTCAAACACACAGCAAGGCTCTCGTGGAAATATAGGGATGGTGTTAGCAGGTCTGAGCACAAAGAGAAAAATAATGGAGGGGAAGAAAAATAATGGAGGGGAAGAATTATCAAAATTGGACTTATCTAATGTATTCTAGAAAGTAAGGACTTAGACTTAAGTGAAGAATCATAGAATGGTTTGGGTTGGAAGGCATATGGGGAGGGACGCCTTTCACTTGACCAGGTTGCTCAAAGCCTCATCATAGAATCATAGAATAAGATGAGTTGGAAAGGACCTCTGAGATCATCAAGTCCAACCCTTGATCCACTACCACTGCAGTTACTAGACTATGGCACTAAGTGCCACATCCAGTCTCTTCTTGAATACCTCCAGGAACAGAGAATCCACCACCTTCCTGGGCAGCCCATTCCAGGGCCTGACCCTCTCTGTAAAGAACTTCCTTCTGTTCCCTAACCTAAACCTCCCCTGGCAGAGCTTGAGACTGTGTTGGCAGAGTTTGAGACCGTGTTGGCAGAGCTTGAGACTGTGAGACTGTCATCAAACTGGACTTGAATACTTGGAGAGTTGGGGAATCCACAGCTTCTCTGGACATCCTGTTTCAATGCCACATCACCCTCACAGTAAAGAATTCCTTCCAAACATCTAATCTAAACCGACTGTCTTTCAGTTTAAGGCCATCATGTTTATTCAGTCACTTAACACATTCATAAAGAAGGATATTTTGTTCCTGGAAAACTGTATCAGTAAACCATAGAGAAGTGTATATAAGTTTTACCTCTTTTTTCCTGAAACATTCAAAATTACAGCTTTCCAGCAATAGAAGTTTTCTTGAAGGCTCCTGGAAAGGCTCATATTTCATACTTCTTCCTTTTTTTTTCTTTTTTTTTCCTTTAATTGTCGTTTTGCCCCAAGGAATAACATTGCCTAGCAGAGCACCTGTGCCAGGGTGGGTTTGAGGGTGGCCTGGGACTCGGCACACACAGTTGCCCATCACCTGGGGGCAAATGAGTGGCAGGTCCCCCTTCTGCAGGAGGGTGCCAGGCGGGAGGTCTGCCCCAGGGACTGCACCTTGGAGCCCTTTTCAGGAGCCGTCTGGACTCTGCCCAGCTCCAGCTGGCGCAGAATTACTCAGGACCTAATTACAACAACCTGGTGACAGCCCAGTGAGAGGAGTTCCTCATTAAACATGACGGTCTGGATGCTGGCACAGAAAACTCTTAAGTGGTTATTGCTGGAAATGGCGAGTGCATACCAGGGGAAAGATCACTCTTTAAATGAGCTATTTCTTACATTCTTTCTCCAAGCATCTGTTATTGCTCTCTGACAAAGACAGGATATTGGATCTTTAGATTGGCTCAGAGCAGCCAATCTTCTGGTTTTATGGTTAGGTCTGTAACAGCAGCTCCTAGAAAAACTTTAAAATACTTGAGTGGAAAAAAAATCCTTTAATAGTATTTGTGCCTTTTTCTCTTCTGAAGTATTAAGCAATACAAGGGAGATGCATCAGTATTGATCAGAACTGTCCCACTAGCAGTACTTGCCTTCTATTTCCATTATATTATAATAATATTTCATAGAAATAAACTTAATATATATTGAAATATTACATAAAGTAGAAGACAAGCCTTTGCTGGTACAGTGGTACTATGGTGAACAATAGCTCTTACACTGTGGGGCACATAGTGGAAAACTTTTTTTACCTATTTACTCTGATGAGATGGAATAAAGAATGGGTCTAGCCAGCAGAAATCTGTCTGATCTAAAAATAAAATAAAGGCCTAAAAAAACTGCTCAGCACCCACAGACCTTTGACAACATCTACTCAGGAACTGAATGTATGGCCTCCTGATTTCAGAAATGTGTTTTCCCATCCCTTTCTTCCACTTGTTTTGCTAGTTTTGGAAGCCAATTGCCATGAAGCCAGTTGAGTAATTTGGGGCACCAAGGGCTCACCATTTGCCAAACAGAGAATTAATAAGTTTCTACTTCCATTTGGTTGTGCTACGAAGGCCTCAAATGTTTCTTGTCCATTAAATAAAACATTTCCATGCAGGCTACCACCAACACAAATGGATCCTTGTTTATCCTTCCCAAACATCTTCATACCTGATGTGCCCTATGACTTATCCAGGCACATGTACTTGGTTCCCTCCAAACCGAATTCTTCTTCTGGCTTTAGTGTGCTCTCCTGAGGCACCCTTTCATTGATTGTGTCTTCTTGGGTGTGATGTCTCCCTGAAGCAGTGAAGTACATGGCCTCAGTGAAAATATGCCTGTGGCTTCTCTGGCAGGGGCAGTAAGTCTTTGCTACATTGACCTGTAATTAGCATTTCGTTCCTAGTATCACAAATAATTAAAATTGACCTGAAATTACCCCAGCAGCTTTTTAATTGCTACTCCTCTGGTGCGAATCTCTGTTAGTAACAACAGACAAAACAACAGTGCAAAACAGAAGCAGATTTTAATTTCTTTTTTATTGTTTTACAGTGCTGATTCCTACTGGTGTGAGGCACTGCAGGACATGTGAGCATAAATGCAATATGAGCCTCCAAATACGAAAGCCTTGACCACCTGTTCTTTTGCTAAGATTAGTAATGAAAAAATACAGTTAAAACAAACTTTAAAGTAGATATGCTTTAAAATTAATATAAGTTTGCGAAGCTAAGCTTTTCAGGTTCAAAATAATAATTGTTTTAGCATCTCCTTTTTTCAGAGAAAGTTCTTCTTGCCAAGAATGGTCCATTTTTCTATATTTATCTGGGAGCCACACAGAAGCAATGCTTTCTTTTTGACAGTTCCTGCTAGGTTCAGGTCTCCTTGATGTTCTAAAATGAATAGAAAGAGGAAAACCCAAAGGACTTTGAGGCTCAGAATCTTTAAGGTCATATGGAAAAAAGCCTGGGGCCACACCGCTGTGGACATGGAGAGCCTTGGCACCAGCAGGAAAGGAGAGTTTTTAGAAATGCTGTTGCAGGGATGTGTCCAGCCCATGGCACACAGCTGTCAGGCACCCAGACACTGCAGAAAACACTTGGTAAAGCCACTTGCACAAGGCAGTGCTGCAGACCTCATGCGCCTATAACTGAGATCCCCAGCAACACCCACGCTCTGGCCACGTGTGCCTGGCTGTTACCTCTCAGCAGCCCACAGCCTGATGCCTTTCCAGAAACTGGGTTTTATGACACTGCCTGCTTTGGGGAACCTGCTTGTTTTTCCCAAAACCTTGAGCAGAAGCGCTTCTGACATGTCAAAAATGCTAGGTGATGCCCCCAGCCCTGCAAGTCCCTTACTCCGGTTCACTTCAACAGAAGTGAACTTCAACACTGTGCATACTTTCAACTAGAAGTGTATTTTTCCAAAATTGGCTTCCTTTGAAGCACTGAAAGACATCTCAGCACTCACTTCTGAGCAACGGAAAGTGGGTGTGGAAAGCTATGGGTTACAGAAATTTAGTTACAGAAATCTGGAGGTATCTGACTGTGGCTGCATAGTGGCTGAGGACTGTCCCTTTGTAGGCTGCAGTTTATGGGACTAAACATGACACAGCTCAGTTGGATGGGGGTCTCTGTTTACCATATGATGCTACTGTTGAATGAGAGACTTACCCAGCTGCCTCCTACTCCACTCACCACTGTCACTAGGGCTCTGCCTCCTTCTGTACCATCCCACACAGAGAAATATCTAGGATCTTTGGCACAGCCCAGTGTTCAAAAGAAGCTCAGCTTGGACACAAACTCTCTCAACAGCAACCAAATACCACACTGCCTTCTCCTTAAAGCAGGAACCCAAGGGCAGACCTTCACAGAATCATAGAATCACAGAAGAGTTTAGGTTTGAAACCACTTCAAACCCTGAAGATCATCTAGTTCCAACCCCCATCATCACAGGATCCTATGTGGTAGTGTGACTTCACTGTGCAAGTCCAGCACGGACATGCAAAATGTACGTAAACAACATGAATCATCTTGTAAGATGTTTATCAGTGATATGTGGCAACCTAGAACAGAGCAGCTTAATCAGTTCCTGAACTCCAGAAATAAAACAGCCTTGCATTTATGTATAAATTCTGCCCTGTACTCAAAGTTAGACTTCCAGCTCAAGTGATCCGGTCTCAAAAAGTCCTGGCACTACATGCTGTGCTGTATGAACCTGAAATCATAAGACTCAGACTTCAACAGAAACATCTCCTAATATTGCCATCTGCATTTAAATAAAACTACTTATCATCCAGCTAACTTACTTACCTTACCCAAGCTGATAAATGACCCCCACACATAAATCTATTTCCATGATTTGGTTTGTTCTTTTTGATCTAGTTTCACATCCACACGCAACTATTTTTGTCTATATTTTAAAAGTAGAACTTGGAGTATAAAGGTGATTAATTCCCAGAACCTCCTTTTCCAGGGCAGACTTATAAGGTCCCTGACTACCAACAGCATCTTGCTGCTTGTTCTCATTATGCTGACACGTAAATTTATTTGAAGACCTCTGACGAACTGTAGGTTTGTTGCACTCATAAATTTCCCAGGGTGTCTTCCAGAGGCATAACATATTCCCTCCTGACTATCTGAAAGTCATCAGTGAACTCTGAGAAGGCAATATTAAAAACCAAAGCTCACAGTGAATATTTGCACCTTATATAAATATAGTTAAAATATAAAAATACTCAATTTCTTGATGTGGTTTGGAAAGCTGATGACATGAAAACTAAGGAAACAATTTTCTCCTCCTCAAATACAGCAAGGTGACTCAGTAGCCTTAGGTAAGAAAACTGTTGAAGAGCCTGTGCTTCTTAGGCAAACAGTCAAAACTGAATGCTATAAGCAAAAATCCAGGACACTTAAAAACTGGAAGTGAATCCAGTATAGATAAAACATATCTGTAAAGGCAACTCCAGGCTCATGTCAGTTTGGAAGGAGCAGCAGAAGCTTGAGAACTTCTCTAGGACTGGCAATAAGAAATCGTGGCTTTACTTTGACATCTTACACTAAATTTTGGAGATACCTAGGCAATGGTTAGCCTGGGGCAACCAAATCAGTGCTTGTTGCTGCTATTAGCAGCTATTAGCACAAACAATGTTTGTTTTGCCCTTGATTATTTGATTTAGCCACACATGAAATGAAAGAAAGTATCACAATGGAAGTTGAAAATCATACTCCGGTCATGCATGAAAAAGATATTGTTTCCTCAGTTGAGAACTGATGAGCATACTGAAAAGAGAAAGTTGGTGACCTGACTTGATGGGAGTTTTGTTGATCATGTTTAGATTCTTGAAGTTAAAACTTTTCGAGTGCCCTTGGTCAGAAGGAGGGGACACATCAATGAGGTGCAAGTTTTGTTCTGATGTAGGGGCTGATTGGTAGCAGAGTTGCCAACTTCTGCTGCCTCCCAACAGCTCTGTATATGAGCACAACCAGTTCACAGATAGAAAATCACTTCTTCACTTCTCTCAGGAGCTGTCAAAGAGGTTCTCCTTGGACAACACATTGACACTGGCAAAGTGTTCCATGATGAGTTAAGCATTCTTGCATGCAAGGTGAAGCAATAATCTGGTTTTCCTTTCATTTAATAAAATCTAAGTTAGTGTAGCTAAGTCTCCAGATGAAGATTCAACTTTCTTCTGGAGAGTTTTTTTCTTCCCTTGGAAACCATCTAGCATCAGGTGTGGGAGTTAGGATAACGGCCAAAGAAAATTTGGCTTCCACTCTCAACTGAAGCTAACTGTGTCCCACTGCATGTAAAATCCCTTATAATAATGCATTTATTGGTTTTCATCCAGAAATCTTTCCTACTGTTGCTGGCATTCCCCCCCAGCTGAGAGTCTGGCTTCCATATAGCTCTCACAACAAGCTGTTCCCCCAACCTTGAAGAATTCCTTGAAAAATGGATTTAGGATGCTTACAAGTCTGCCTGGCTGTTGGAGTTTCCTACCAGGCCTCCAGTGCTGCAGCCTGTGAAATAGCTGTTACTCAGACTAATAAACATTGCTTGTGCAAGCACTGGTGGGTAGAAAGTGGCCATGAATAAATTTAGGATGGAAATTAGACAAATATTTCTAAGCCTCAGAAAAGGAAGGTTCTGGAAAAGACTTTTGTTGTAGCGGTGGTAGCTAAATCCTGAAATACTTCCATTAAAAATAAAGAGTTCAAGCAGTTTATGATCTGCCTGCAAAACAGGGGACCAAACCAGGCTTTTCACCCATTGTGCTGCCAAGCCCAGGTTTTGACACAAGCACATCAGCACCTCTGCTTTGCTCAGTGGGAGCTACAAAGCACACCACAAATAATGCATATGTAAAGCCTCGTTTGTGTCCCCCCCCACCCCGTGTGGGGACACAGGCATGACAACCACAACCTGATGTTATAAGTAATAAACACGGGTTAAGTTACAAAGCAGAGTTGGCTCTCTGGAAATGCCAGGGCCCCTGGGGGCTCCCACTGTGATTCAGCAGGTTGAGGGGAGCAGCTGGGCTACCCATGAGGCTGAGGCTTCCACACTTTGTACTGCAGGATACCCCCGTCAAGGGGATTGTGAGATGGTATGGGATTAAAACATTTGTTATAGAAGGATCTTCAGAAATTTCTGAGCGTTCCTAAAGTTTTTTTAACATCTAGTGCTGTGATTTACCTGTTGCATCTGTCTTAAATGCATGCTTAAGTGGTTTTGTGCTACTTACATGCGAGTAATAAGTAAATAGGGCTGTGTTATCTAGATTGGGGTTAAACAGCACAGTGTGGTATTTCTCTGTGACACAACAGTTGAAAAGGTGTTTCCTACCTAAAAGATTTTAGTGATGGGTAAATCGGCCAGAGAAGCACAAGAGACCAGCAAACTGAAATGATGCTGCCAGCCACAGCATTAGGCAGAGGCCTCTGCTCAGCTGCAGCCTGACTACTATCAAGTTTTGCTGCTGGCATGGCAATAGAGGAGGGTTTTAAGCAGGGATTAACCACCAGAGCATCTTTATTCTTCATCCTTTTGTGCTTTTGTGTTTCTCTCCTGGCTCAAAAGCAGCAGCTAAGTAGCCGACATTATTGTCAGAGTTTTTCTTGCTGTTACTGATGATCTGCAGTAGCACAATTAGAGCAAGCGGAGCCTTGGAGAGTATAGCTCCAAGGAAACAAAACTGAGAAAATCAATGTTTGTTAACAGAGAAAAGAAAACCATCCGCACTGAAAGAAACTGACTGAAGGAATGGGGTCCATGAGTTCCTGCCTCATCTCCTGTGGGCAATTACCTGTGTTTAAAAAGAGACAGAAGAAAAGAGAAAGATAAGAGAATTGTCAAACACTGTTCCATGAATTAGGGTAAACACTACACCCATTCTGTGACGTTTCAGCTTCATCTGCAGAGTCTGTTAAGTCAAAGCAGTTTGTGGGATGTATTTTCATTTTATATCCAAATAGCTGTACGTTACCTTTTGTATTCCTCTCATGTGTGCAAGTGGGCATAAGCTAAACTGTATCTAAAGCAGCACCGAGGAGAAGAGGTAAAATACTATTCCTAAATTGTGGCGATGGAGAGAACCATCCTTTCTTTCTTTCTTTCTTTTTTATTAGCAATGCATGGAGTTCATGTGAATGCACTACTCAGAATGGCGTGGCTAGTTTTTATTCAGAAGTGTTCACTATATGGGATTATTGATTTCTTCTCTGCTTGGAGATAAAAAACAGAATAAGCAGGAAACAGTTTTCACACTTGACCTCATGCATGTTCAGCCCTGAATTGCTTCCTAGCAGGTTCTCATGCATCTGTTTTTAACCTTTAGATACTGCTGTCTTTATACACTCAGCAAGGGCACTCCACGCACAGTTATCTCCTCCCAACTATCAGCTAATTGGGCTTTCTGAAATGTACCTCATTCGACCTCAAATTATTAAATCAATTGTATTTTTCAAGAAATCATTAATTATTTTATTTCTGTTTGTCTGCTTGATTTTTTTCTGGTTTTCTACACCCCCATCCACTAAGCAGCAGTTTTGAATTATGCCTGTATTTCCATATTCTGTTATTAAAGTAGGAGTAATGATGGTGCTGACACAGATCTGGAAAAGGAGGGAAGTGATTAATTAGCCCATACATCAACAATCACTTGGTTTTCTCTAACTGTGATGCAGCAACAAAGGATTTAGCAACTCTAGAAATAAAAGCCTGTTGAATAACAGTCCCTTTTGATTGAGAAGAACACTTATATTACAGATTTATTTTAAAACATACAGTGCTCTTACTCGCTCCTCAATTTCAAAATCAGTTATTTTATGTAAAAGCAATTTTACTTGCTCACATAGTTGATATACAACTCTGTTTTATACGGTGCAGGAAAGGATACAGAATTACTCTTGTAAACAGAGAGTTTGTTTCAAATACCTCTTGTTGCTTTGTTTTTTGTGGAGGTCAGTAAGGTCCCATCGTTGCTTGTTCACAGTATCAAATGGATACAGGTGATGTACAGAATCTCTCAGGACATCAAACACAACGTGCACAAACGTGGGTTCAACCTTGCATGTGCACATGCATATATTTTGTCATCCACTATTGCCCACCTTCATGTTTGAAAGCTCTTGGTCAACAAACCCTGGTTGAGGTACAGCAGTAGATAGCCTTATGCTGCCAGAAAAAAGAGGCAGGTCAATATATTTGGAAGCAGCTTTGAACTGTTTTGCCATCATCCTTTGCACTTGCAGCAAACATATTTGAAATGCTTAGATGGAAATGTAAAAGCTTTAAAAGAGCGAAATATATCATTGATATACTTTAAAAACATAAGTACACAAGCTTTTGGGATTAGTGTATGTCATTTAATGACAAATCTTATTTTGTGTTCTAAGACACAACAAAAAGTTAAGGAACAATGACATTTTTGGATGTCTTCCTTTTGGCCTTGCACTGCTTGTAACGAATGTTTTTCCTGAGTTGATACTTTAACTCCCCAATTATTTTAATCCAGCTGGCCTCATCACTAGCAGACATTTACAAAGAAAACATGGATTTGCTGCAGATAAAGAAGCTGGTGTTTAAGGCAAGTAAATAATTCCATCTAGTTCCTATTGGGTTTCTGTTGGTGTCATATTTCCGTGAACAACAGGACATTTTTAACATATAAAACAACAATTGAATTGTCACAGTATGGGTGGCATTTCAGTTCTGCACCACTTCCTCACTGGACCAGAAGATAAAAGGTTGAAATATTAAGGGACATGGAGGCAGACATGCTTCATCTGTTAGCAACCCAGCATGGCACCAGAAATGGGCTTCTAAGAAAGAAACGTTAAAATGAAGTTCCCAGGCATGTTAACCCTTGTGTCACTGTTCTTTACCTTTATCCTACACATTTCTCTCCTCAGAAAATAGGGGTAATGCCATTGTGGAAGCAAATAGCAGGTTTGTTTTGAATTATGTTGGTGAAGTTGCATGGAGAAGTATGAGTTGACTGCTGAGAATCTCCATCTCTTATCCACTGCTAATTCACTGGGACTCGTCCTAGAACCCCAACATTGCAACCAAATCCTTACATGTTCAAACTTTTTGACTTCATCTTTTTTCTTTTTTTTTCCAGTTTTTCCCCTGTGCCTTCTTCAGCTGTCACAGCTGAAACCCCCTGTCCTCTCTACAGCTCTTCTCCAGCTCTCTCCCCATGAGCTTTCTATTGCCTGTTGTAGGGTATCCCCTCCCTCATTTGTATTTCTGACTTCACCTTACCATAGCAAAGGCACAAGTATTTCCATCTTTACACCTTTTACTGCCCACACCCTTTTTCTTTTCTGAACAGCTTTCTTGGCTGAGTTGCCTGAACTGTGACTTTAGCCTAAGAGGTATTTGAAATTTGCTTAAAATACATAATTGAGAGGAATGTGAATATTTGCCCGTTTGCTTAGGAGAATATGAAGCCTAAAGCAAGCCAATGCAGTTGAAACTGATACCCTCTGTGTGGCATAGTCCAAAGGCATGCTGAACATTGTTGTAACAGCTTCCTAGAATCACAGCTGCATCCCCATGCTTAGACCCATGCTCCAGCATTTCCAATTTTCCTAGTGGAAAGGCAGCCCAGACTTATTATTTAGTCTCTGATCACCTGTATCTCCATTTGTGAAAGGATATAATGTTGTTCCTGAGAAAGTCCTGTTTGCATTCCATTAAGAATTAGTCTCTCTTACAAAGCCAGAATGAAGCCTGTCTGATTTCTAATCATTTCAAGAGGAGTGAGGAAATTAAATAGAACAGAAATGTAATGTGAATTGTAGCCTTTCAACTGCTTGGGAATCTTAAGTGAAATATAAAATGCTTTTTGAAAAGGTGTTAATAAGATATTCCTCTCCCCTCTTGAGGCAAAACTGCCAATAAGCAACAACCTCCTATCAGCAGTACACAAAACAAAAATCTCTGGTGTATTTAAATAGTATTGGAAATCATGAGGAAATACACTCTTATGGAGTAGACAATTTATCGTTTAAATAAAATCATATAAATGGAAGGTCACGCTCAGTCTCAGTAAAGCTGAATGACAAGAATGAAAAATAAGGTGCGTCTGTGGACTGAATTTTCAGACCAGTGCCTAGGCAACTGTTTTGTAGGACTCCATGTTTTGCATGCAGAGAGAAAGCACACCTCAGCAGCACATAGTGAAGCACCTGCAACCTGAATTTTTGGGCTTCTATTTGCAATGGTGATCAGCTACCTGCACAAAACTCATCATCAATTCAGTGGTCCCCGGAGAGTCATGTTAATTAGAAAAGCCTGGTCTCTGTCAGTAGCAGCAGAGGTCACAGCTCCCATGCAGATTGCCCCAACAGACTCTCCAATATTTAATTGATGAGTTTACACAGGCTCAATGGATTTTTGCCCATAACATTTAACTTGCTTGTCCTTCTCCCAGTCTATTTATTAACAGGTCTTTATGCAATAAACAGTTTCTTTGAAGCTCAGCTTTCCTTACGCCACACGTTTGCAAAAAACTCTACTGCAAGTATGTTCTTTTTATGACTTACTCTTGTTGATTTGTCCAGATACCTTATAAGAATAAAATTATGCCACTCCAAATTAATGAATTACTGAATTACTCAATGTGTTTCTATTATTTATTGACAAATCTGAAAGTCATCTCAATATGAAAGATTGATCAAGTTATTTGTCTCTGCCTGCAAACATGGTCATTTATCTCCATCATACTCCAAATTATACCTAAATCCTCAGTACATAGTTGCTCATGGTGCCAATAATAGAGTTAATATTTGTTGCCAAAGTTATTGTGCTCCTTGAGCATCTGCTTGCGCCAACTGCCACTGCCATCAGTGAAGAAGGTGGAAGAATAAGAATGCATTTGCTCACCTACACAGCAAGGAAGAAGGAAGGTTTATCTGATAAAAAAATTAGCTTGGATATATAAAAAAACATGGCTTTTTGTTCGGGCTGATGAGGTGAACCGATTATTACTCCTTGCCAGCAGACAAGACAAGACTTTTGCTGGTTTCAGTGAGTCCAGAGTTTCCCTTCAAAAATGGAAACACGATAAAAAGAAAAAAAGAGCATCTCAAGAGGATCTTAAAATGTGGATAGCATATGGAATGCAGTTAATAACAGCAAAAACCAAAGTACAACTGCTTCTCTGTATTATTTAAAGAGAGATACAACTTCTCATATTCTCACAGTTCTATTCCTTGACTCCTCAAAGAAAATAATTTTTGAAAGGAGGTCATGTCTTCAAGTCTTTGTCACAAACAGACCCAAGTCATGTTGCAAAGCTGTAGTTCGTGTATTTAAGTGATTGTTTCATCACTTACAAAAGGAAATATTATGGCCATTTTAGTCTTTCTGTGCCATTTTTAAAGACTTCATTTTACTGAAGTTGAGTGTGGGATCCCTGCAGGTTTAATGAACAGATTACATATTATTGTCATCATGTAACTGTCATCTCACTGTCTTTTTTGTATGTTTGGTCATTATTTTCTTTCTCTAATTTCCTGGATGGGGCATTTTAAAGTGTACCAGACAAACAAAAACATGAGCTTTCCCTCCAGCTAATGGGTAACAAAACTAGCAAGGCACAGCAAGCCTCTGATTTTAAGAAACCAAAACCATCCTACCTCTTTCAATTGTGCTGTCGTTGTACCCTGATGAAAAGTGAACAGAAAAGTTGTAACAAGGCTGAGAAAGGGGGAAAATGTTTACAGCAACTTTCTTCTTCCAAAAATTTTACAAATAGTAAAGGGAAGCATAAAGACAGTGGTGGTTCCTTCTTTCAATGTTTGATTATTCTCACTTCCAGCTTCTGTGGTGTTTCTGTTGGCTGCACCACAAGAGTTTTATGCAGCTGTGGTACCATCCCTGAACACCAAATGCTTGCTTTCAAAAGCTGCATGGCATGGACAGGACTCAGACTCACCCAGGTTCCTACAACACATCAGCTCTCTTGAAAAGTTGATCTCTGACAGGAAAAGAAAAAAATCCGCAGTGGAAATCTATCTTCTCCTCTCTGTCTCTGGTTAAGTGACAAGTTAAAAAAATAATTCTCACCTGTTATGAGATTTCTCTTTCCCTGTGATTATGCCTGAGAGTCCATGTAATTGTACAACTAATCCAATTAACTAATCTTTTTCACAATAGCCTTATCACATGGGTCTGTGTTTGTGGGTGGGCAGCAGTTACCACACCCTGCTGAGGCACGTCTCAGAAAGAATTACATTTATGTACCATTCACTTCTTACCTGGGGCATAATAAATAGGAGTTCTAGTTCTGGTTGTCTGGTTCAACCAGAAGAAAAGAACATGTAAAACCCTTACAAATCCGTTGTTCACCTTAGAGATGGTAGAAATTCTTGTGAGCACTTCAGTTAATGAGGATCTATAACAACTCCATCCTTGACATTAATTTTCCCCTATCTTTTGCAGTATTTTTTTCATCAGTGACTGACTTCATGCTGAGAAAATCCCTTCTCTTTTGGTTTTTTTTACAGGTATACTTAACTTCTGGGATTCCAGTTTAGTCAGGGCAGATTTCTCTTTTATCTTTACAAGGCAGAGTAGAACATCCCTGTGTGTGTGCTGGGAAGACTAAGACATTTCTTTCATGAAATACAGCAACCTTCAGAGCTACACTTGGAATGACACTACATCTCCGCTTTCAGTGGTACTAGGAAGAATCAGACTTACCTAAATGCAGTATTTCAGGACACCCTGGAGCAGAAGGATCTTCAAATATAAGGAGGGGACGTTCAGACAGCATGGGGAAGACACTAGATGTCTGTTTGCTGAGTAAAAGCCACACAGCCAGGCCAAATATGTCCTAATGATCTCAGCAAAGAGCAAAACATCAAGCCTTCACCTGTTTGGTTCAGTTGTCCACACTCAAGCATCTACAACTTTTCAGATACTAGCAGGTGCTGGACATGATCCCATGGGCTGGCTAAAGCATGAGACCCACAGACATGTGAGCCCTTGAGAAGAACAGGGCCGATGTGGAGAGGGACACATGTCAACAATAAGAAATCTGACTGCAATGTTTTAAAACATATCCTTTCATCCCTGAGTTTTCCATTTTCCCTTTTAATCTGTGATCTTCGGGCTTTGAGGTCTATCCATCTCTTGCCTATCTGAGACTAATCCACAGATTCTTATGCTGGAGTGTGGCATCACTAGTTGTTACTTTAGAAAATGGCATTAGCATTTATTAGCATGCATTTGCCTTAATAAAAAGCAACAATATATTTGCTGGTTTGTTCCTTCAGACGTGATCCACTGATCTGAAAAATTTTTGAAACTCTTGTAGCAAAACAATAATACAAAGATCACACAGCAGTGAGCAGATTAGAAGCATGTTCATATTTTTACATTAAAAGTATATGCAAAAAAGCAGATATCTATCTTGCTATTGGAAACCCATGATTTGGTGTGCTTCTCTAATAACTCATTTGGGAATTTAGAAAGTGTGCAATACAGATTTCAAAATACATCACTGAACTAAAAGAAAATGCTGGCAAACAAATACCACTGGATGAAAAACCTACTTGAGTTTCAAATTGTACAAGTTTGCGCCTTATAACAAACAAAGGTGGATTCTGGATTCCAAATAAACTCCATGGAAATCTAGACAATCAATTTGTTTGTTCCCTGGTTTCATGTGAGATGCCCTAGGGCATCCCAACCTATCTCCTTACTATGCCCTCAAGGCATGAGCAACACAGCAGCTCTGTCAGTTCAGTTCAGGTGCTTTAGGGCATCAGAGATAGATGGTATGTCTGTATTTAGAATAACTTAACAGACCACTCCTTATGTGATGTGTGGAGAGAGATTCATCACGCACGCACACATCAGCTGACCCATTTCAGATATCCAGGCAAGTGATCCCATAAGGGGCTGGTATGCTGGGATGCTCAGACACATCCCAGATACATGCACAGGTGGGCAGGCACAAAAGAAGCTCATTGAAGACTGTTCCTTCTGAATCAGACTCTGGAGACCGACTGGCCTAAAATGACTCTATAGCTCTATATTTAGCCCAATCAGTTCCCCCAGAATTCTCCATCATTTGTAACAGAGGCTTGACACCCAGTTCATAGGTAGACACATAAGTGCAGATGCTTCGAGTTATTGAATTCTGCTTCCATAGTCGGCCCTCAAAAAAAAAATAAAATAACATTTTTACAGGTCATGTTAAATAGTCAAGAGTCTTCTGTGTTTATTTCAAGAAAAACATGAAACACCAACAGATTTAATCATATTTTTCAAACCATGGCTCATAGGAAGCCAGAAAATTATCCTGCAGACTTGCCACGCCTTACACACAAGACTAACCACCTGCCTTTAAAAAGCTAAAGCCAAACATGAGAAAAGCTCAGAGTCTTTCTCCTCAGTGTATAGAAAGGCAGGAGAGGTAAAGTGGAGCAGGACTTTTCTTACACAGGGTTCTCTTCATCAGAAAGAGGGAAAAGAAGTATCATTCCTTGAAAAACCTGTTCAAAAAGGCAACTAAAGAGCAACCTGAGAGCCCTGCTCACCAGTGTAAAGGGAAAACGGAAAAAGGGAAAAGGGGAAAGGGAAAAGGGAAAAGGGAAAGAAAAGGAAAGGAAAGGAAAGGGAAGGCAAGGCAAAGCAAGGCAAGGAAAAAGGCAAGGAGAAATATCAAGACTTAACTTTCACAAAAGAATCCTTATGATAATGACTCATCCAGAATAATAACTCATAAAAGAGAAGGAAATAAAAACATCTTTTCATTATTTATTGGGGTTTTTTTTCCTTTAAAAGTTATGGTTTCTAACTCAATATCACTTACGGGAGTGTGATTTGTGAATTTTGAACATTTGGAGTCAGCTGTATTGAAACACATATGGAACAACGGTAATGGAAGATGATCGGGAGAGTACAACGTGTCTTCAGGTTTTACATCTGATGAATTTCCCTCAAAGATAAAAGCATTAGAGGGAACATCACTGTTAGTAAAAAACTGAGCACTTGGATGCCTGCCATGACCGATTCCCCATTCCCCCATTATCTCAGTGCCTGAGATAATTCAGAACAGTACCTTGCAAGACTTTCTTTAGTTGTCCTTCACTGCATGTAAACGTTTCTCTTTCCTCCTATGGCAACCACTTAAAAAGCTGAGTGGTTATCTTACCCAGGTGTTTCAAATATAAAAACCTTACTGTAAGGTTGGGAACTTACTATAAATATCTCCTGTTTCAGAGAATCATAGAATCAGAGAATGGTTTGGGTTGGAAGAGACCTTATAAATCATCTAGTTCCAACCCTGCCCTGCCATGGGCAGGGACACCTCCCACTAGACCAATTTGCTCAAAGTCCCATCCACTTCAACATTTCCGGCAGTGGAGTGTATACAACTTCTCTAGCCAGGTTTCCCCTATTTAAAGCTGAAATGGATGTACAATTTCCATCCATTATTACATAAAGTGACATTTTCCTCTCCTGAAGATGAATAAATGGCAGTATAATCTGAACTAATGACTCCATTCTGACCAAAGGCACATGGAGGCAGATTTTCCAGTCACTGGGTGCAGAACATCAGAAGCTGACTCTGCCACTCTGGACAACAGTGATGTTCCTGCAAGGGCTTAACATGCTTAACATGATGATATCAGCAGTTAGGCGGGGATCAGATCATCCAGCAGAGAGCAACACAGGGATTAGGAGCTGCTCAGGATCCTCCAACCTGCAATATCAGAAGTCCATAAAACAAGAAGCCATCACACTCACCCATTTTGTACCTCCTTAGCAAGAGAGGAATTGTCAGGCAGGATCAGACCAATTTTCCATGAAGTCAAGCAATGCTGTGTCCAAGCAGATCATTCCAGAGTCTCAAACTCATCTCCCAGTCACACCTGGCAATGCTACACTTTCACAAAGGAGGGAGAAGAAGTGTATGGCTTGGAGCTGCCAGTCCAGGAATGACAGAACATTCCTGAAACTATGTGTTTCCCCTAAGCTCTATATAGACCAAATGGACTGATTCCCTCACAAAACAAACAATTCTGAATTTATATATTACCCATCTTCCCACTCAGGGGGGCTGACCGTCTGCCTTTGATGACTTCAGAAGTTATCCAAGTTACTGGGATGAATAACTTGTTCAGGTAATTTAATAATAGTCCATGTCATCAAAATTTAAGCACCATTACTTAAAGACATTCCATATTTTTAAATTACTTTACAGTGATTGCTCAAAAAAGACATCTAAAAATCTGACAGTAAATAGCTGCTGTTTAGAGAAGAGAGTTTTTTCTCCCAGAAAAGAATAAGTGCCTGTTTTCAGGGGATGTGGTATTCTACAAGCCAATTGCTGGTACAAGATGACCTAACTGTTGCCTAGGTAACAATGATCGCGATCTGATTACGTATGTGTTGTACAAACAGACAGTGCATCCATAGATGATGTATAAAGTTATGTCTTTAAAAACACCAGTTTTCTAGAAAGAAACTCTTGGCATAGTTGACTAGTCTTAAATGTTATTCAAAAATGTTCTAAAATTAAAGTTTGTAGAAATCTTATGGACAAAAAAAAAGCTGTGTGACCACTGCTTTGAAAGGGTTTAAGCATTAATATTTTATAAAAATTTGAAAAAAAACAAGGCATAAATATTGGATGCTTAAGAGTGGATTAATAGAAATACCAAAAAATATGGATAAGGAAAGTGGTCAATACTGATAAAGGTACTAAAAGCCACTCAGAACATACTCAGAAGAAAACAAGCCTCATTTCAAATAACGCAGATTGAAATGGCAAAAATGGGAAGTAATGGTATAAAAATACTCTCTCTATGTATATCTATTCTATATTTTAAATCAGACAAGAAGAGGTATCCAGCCTATTTGATACTGATGGAGAATGTTGCTATTGACATCAAAAAGGGTGATGGTAAAATATGTGATAAAGTTCACATTTTCTGTTGCACACACAGTGGTAATATATAACTGAAAAAAATTTCAGAAAAGTCCTCACCTGCTTCTATCTGTTTAATTTTGAACAGATATTGGAAAGTACTGACATTTGCAGTGGCAGTTCAGAATATCAAAACATAAGTCAAAAAGGTGTACAGCTATTCTGAAAAATGTTGGTAGTACTTCAAGGACCGTGTTCAAACTAGTGAAACTCCTGAACACAACCATTTTTAGTGAAACTGTTAAGTGAGCGCAAGGGGTTTAGAAGCTGGTTTGACTGATATGCAAAAAGAAGAAAATAAATCATGGCTAACAGTAGACCCTGACAATAAGTAGTTAAAAGCTGAAGGGGAGAGGAAAAATTGTTCAAGACATGAGTAAAAATTTAGAAAAAAATTTTGGTAGCTACCTATCACACGTATCTAAGGTATGAGGAGTTTTTGATTTATCAGTGCTTTCCAAGCTGCCTAAATGTGCTGCAGTTTTGGTTAACTAATCCTTAGCTTAGAATAAACATGTTGTTTAATAACTTATAAACTCTGCTTCGTCCATGGAGGTAGACTAGGAACAGAGACTGGACTTGAAGAAAATTATGATACTAAAACCAGGCATCTTCATACCTAAGTCAGAAAGAAGAGACCCTCACCAGGTATTCTAGGAGCTGTCTTACATGGGAGATCTGGCTTCTCATAATTTTGTAGGGTTGTTCATCCAGGCCACCTACTTGGCTTCCAGGCTATCAGGAACAGCAAATCCTAAGAGGCTGAGCTTGTTATGCAGTTTACCATATGACAAGGAATGAAAAACAATTTCCATGTGGAAGTATAAATGATTGGGTGCAGCACCCGTGTGAGGTGGTTCTGCCAATACTACATCAAACCTGGTTCATGCCCTTCTCAACAGTTTTTCCTAAAATCTCCTAGTTACTGAGACAGATCAGGAAGGATAACAAGGTCCAAAAAGGGAATTTTTAAGATACTGAATGATTCAAGGATCTGAAAGCCAACACAAAGAACTGCGGTGAGAAAATGATGAAGTGCTGAAGTGGGGCCCTAATTTTTTGTCTGTGAGGTCCTGGTTTAAATTACACTGTAATATATCTTGACTGTAATGCATTACTTCTGGCAGACTTCTCACTCAAGTGATCCAAAGCATGTGGTTTGCCTCAGTTCAGCTCTCAATGAGAGTGCAATTGCTCTCCAAACTCCACTGCTCCTACCACCACAAATTGCAGACTCCATCAGGAGATCAACAATTTATCTGTCATAGAAAACTGGCATCTTACTGCTAAAGACAGGCTTGTAAGATCAGCGCTGAAAATGCTGTCTTGCTGCCCCCCTTGCTGCACCTGTTCTGTAGATAATGAGAGGACTTCAGACTCCAGGACTGTCAGACATGTTTGACAAGGTCTGAATCCAGCAGTAGTGGAATTGCTGGTTTGACGTTTTTTGTCTTTTTTTAAAAAACGAATTCTTATGGCTACAATTGATCACCCAGCCCCATCAACAGTATGTTGTTATCTGTAACCTGGCTTTCTGTTCTTCAGAGATGATACAGAATACCTCGGATGTACCTGTACATACGCTGGCTGTTTCGCTGGCTTCCTCCCAGCATTACAATCCTATACCTCAGCCAGTGCAAAGGATTTTGCTACAGCAATGAAAAATGTCACCTTCTGCCATTGACCTAAAGCCAGAACATCAGCACAAGATTTTCTCCCTAAACCCATGTCTTTGCCATCTCACCCTGTCTACATATCCTTTCAGCAGCCCTGCTGTGTTGGGCAAAGCCCATGTGAGCTTTCCTCCTCTGCAGTCCCTCTTCCTCCTCCTCTTAGCACAGGTAGGTCCTCGGCAGATGCTTGGCTGCTACCTCTCCTGCATCTCGACATTTTTGCTGTTTCTTTAAGGTCTCTTATCTGTGGATATTAAAATTGCAGGTTGTGAGGACAGGGACCATCTCTCTGTTTTGTATTTGTGTAACACACAGAGACACAGAAATGCCTCCTAAGTGTAGCTGCTTTGGTAATACAAATTAAACAAGAGCAGTGACATGGCTGCCTAATTACCCTGTTTTCTTGCCTGTGTCAGGAGCAATTTCCATCAGTTGAATTTTGTAAAATTAAGAGTGGGCACCATACTGAGTCTCTTTTTTGCCCTCTGATAACTGAGAGCTTCTGCACACAGGTCCTTAAAGAGCTAATGGTACTGTGAAAAGTGAAAAGCCAGAGTTGTCTGGTCCTTCTGCAGATCCTTAGAGTGATCTGGAATGTTTCTTTTCCCCTTCTTTGACTTATTTTTCCCTGATCAGCGCCAACCTCATTTTCCTGCTCCAGTGCTCTGAAAGGAGGTTCTGGGGCTCTCCCTCTCGCTCTCCCCTGGGGTAGGCAGCTCCTGCTGGTGCCACCAGCCATGTCCTAGGGAAACACCACTCATGTGTTGCACTCCCAACACTGGCTGCACTGCCACACTAGAGCTATTAGATGTTCTGCCACATTACACTTTTAAAAATGTGCAACTTTTGCTTTCCTCTTGGCATCTTGAGACAGTGATTTAAATGCCTCCTACCTCCTTTTTTGAGTGAATGCTTCAACATCACTGCTAAGAGGCACAGCTGGCTGACAGCTCTTCTGGAGTCAGCCTCATGAAACAAGTCCCAGGGAGAGGGAAATATGGCATGATGCCCTCCTTGCTTTTAAGATCTGAAACACGCAGGGTCTCAAATGACTAATTCTTTAAAGTTTGCTTTTGTGGGTTTTTTTTTTTAATAAATGACCAGCTTTCTAAATACAGTAGGAGTCCTTGGTGCTGGTTCTCACACAAACAGTTACCTTCCAACCAGGACCAGCTCTCCTGTACTGTTTGTTGGATTTTTTTGTGTGGCAGACATTTGGGTTGAGGCATTACCCTCTTGTAATGCCGTGGGTGCAGTGTACCTGTGGGTCTTCCTGGGGCAACCCTCCTTAATTAGCTTCTCTCTACAAGAAACTCAACAGATCCCCAGAGAAGGCTGCACTAGTACTGAACCAAACATCAATTGCCGTCTATAAAGCAGCTCAAAGTTTTCATGTGAACCAGATTGCCTTTTCAAAGGTGCATTTAACCTTATTTTTTATTGCTCCTAGCTGAAAATTAAGCAAAAGAGTCCATGAATTAGCAAATAAATTGTCTTTTGTATTAGCTGGGGACATTTAGTATGAGTACATAACTAAGTAAATATTGAGATTAGTGCTTCCAGGGAGTATGCATTTTCTGCAGATGTTTTGGATAGAACTTGAATGTGCCCTGATGGCAAGCAAGGGATATTAAAGACGAAGCATATGTAATACAAAGTAGTAAAGGGGTTGTTTTAAGTAAGAATCAACAGCACAAGAAGATGAGTGGTCACAAAAATAATTAATACAAAGCTTTTGCTTTCTTTTTCCCCTGATGAAATTAATTGGAATTCATGATATTAAGATATAATTTCAACTGGACCTGACCTTTCAAATACCTTTGATGACAAGGCCCCTATTTCGTTTCTACAGCCAACTCCTACAGAGCTTTTTTCTTTCAACATTGTCTATTACTCTTTCTAAAAATAAAAAAAAGTTTTTTGTACCTTTTGAATATAGCCCAGTCTGTTGTTTCTGATGAGACTGGAGGAATGACATTAAAATCACTACCACATTGACGTGGAAGCTGATGCACAGTGCTAGCTGATGCTGAGTAGCTGTAGGGACAGCTTCTTCCATAGACTCAGAATACAGATGCACAAAAGGCCATCCTTCAAACTTCAGCTGGGAATTTGGCCTGCAAAGAAAAATGTCCCTTTGTACTGACTGATATGAAAATTAACAGGGGCTTGGCCCAGTGGCTTCCTTGTGGCAGGGCACAATACTCAAAGCATAATCTAATAAAACCAGACACACCAAGTTTGATTTCCGTTTTCTAATGCACTGAGCTTTGCCTAGGGGATCCCAGGTGGAGATACTAGCTTTGAAGTTTCAGGTAAAATTTACTTTCTTAGAAATAAAGGAATTGCCAGAACTGGACCAAAATCCTGTTTCATCCATTGGATTGTCCCTGACAATGGTCAGCAAGTAATGCATCCCTAGGAGGTAAAAGTGCAGCATAATGTCTCTTACTAAGTCAGTAGGAACCCTTTCTTTGCACAAGCAGCCATTTAGCATCCGACAAGGCTTGCTAGATACCTTTTTCAAGCAGCCTTGTCTGAATTGCAGCAGTTTACTTTACTAGATTTTTCATTATGTAGTAACTTTGTCATGCATGTATGTGCTGCATATATGTTAAAAGCTGAATATTTTACAGCTACAGCTCATAATTTGACAAGGGTTATAGCTTGGTCAAATGAAACCAATTCCCTACACAACAAGCATAGATGCTTCTTTTATGCAAATGCTCTTTTCCTGCCAAATTCTACTTACAGCCTCAAGCCTTTTCATCCGTCTCCTATAATTTCATGTACAGCCACTTAAAACTTGGACCTTTTTTAAATCATTATGAACTTGAAAATGTCTCACCTACTTCTCTTGTCTCTCTCACTTCACCCCTTCAGAGCAGAACAGAAATATTTTACTTATTTTTACTTTTTATCCATCTTGATTCTGTAGAACAGCAGTTACATAAGCCCTTAGCAATGTTACTCTGTGTCCTTAAAAGGGGGTTGTAGAAATGGAAGCATTTGAAAATTGTCACTTATTTAAAAAAACACTTGAAATTAATTCTTCAGTAACTTTAACAAAAGGGGTTGACACCTCTCTTTTAATTCATTAAAGGACCCAGAGGTGTAAAATTGGAAGCTAGACAAGAAAATGGTCAAAGGTGATGTGTTCTAGTTGGTTTCTATGCCTTAATGAAGATAAATCAATGCACCTTTTGTGAAAGATGACTACTTACCCTGGGAGATTCAGCTGTTATTGTACACTGCTAGTGTATGACTCTAATTCTTGTTGTTACAAGCTTGATTTGCTGAAAATAAAGATGTGTGGAAAGCAAAGAAAATTAGACTTGCTTTTGTTATGATGTTGAATTAAATTGACTGACAAAACTATGAAAGCTTTGAAATTAAGACTGTAGGGAAGTATTAAGCTAATGTGCATAAATCTTACTGTAAATCTTCATTGCATTTGACTATTTTTTGAAGGTCAGAAAGATAAATGATCTGGGTCCTGTTACCTACCAAATAGATTCTACCTAATTCTTTACCAAAGAGCTGTACTACAGACAGATCAAGACAGCATTGTCTGTGCCATAGCCTTCTAGGATAATTAAACATGGTGGCTATTCATCATTTTTAAGGTAGAACAGTAAGTCAGAGTGTGTAGTCTTCATTTGAGTACAGCTTTCAGTCACTTCAATCTGAGATTGCTTAAATGAAATTTGCCAAGTGTAGCACTTGGGCAAATCAATCGAACAACCACAGAAAAGTTACAGAGCATGTGTGAGCCATCTAACATAAGAGCTACTATTCTTAACTGCTTAATAGCTTTTTACCACCAAGTAGATATTTTGCAATACAGGCAGGTGGGGAGGAACACTCTGACCATGCTGATTACAACGCAAAGTGCTTGTACAAAGGCTGACTTTGGTTAAGCCAAGTCTTGTGGTTATGAAGCCTCTGAACCGTCGTGGTTTGCAACAGCTCTGAACCATTGTCTCTGTATCTTTCTTGCTGCATAATTAAAATTAATTTAACTTGTAAACTTCTATTCACACTAGGGAAAAAAAAAACCAACAGGACATCACTGTCTTAGAGAACAAAAGGGTTCTTCCCCTTACACAAGATTTTCCTAATCAAATGTCATCTAAAAGAAATATCTGCTGACACTTTGTGGCAGAAGCTGACTGAAATATTTTCTCAAGAATGGCAAAGATAGACACCGTCCAACTGGTAGAAAAAGCAAACATCTATGCCAGAAAGCTATTGCGTGTGTCCTGCTTTCCAGTTCAAAAGACTGTGCAACCCCACCACAACATCCTTGCCAAGACAGGAGCTGGATGAAAATCAGGAAGAAGTTTGCCTCTAGTGAAGTTGCTTTGAAGGTGTTGAGGAATCTTGAAGCTGAAAATTATGCAGTGTGAAGTACAAAATGTGTTCTTTATAGCAGACTTTACGGCAACTACAGCTATCTAGTCGGAGAATGAAGCCAGTGGGAACTTTGATCAGAGAGGGTGGATGTGCATTGACAAAAGCCTTGCAATCAAATGCCAGCAAGTTGTATATGATCCTGTGCTGGTTTTGACTGGGGTAGAGTTAATTTTCTTCAAATGAACTGGCATGGGGCTGCATTTCAGATTTGTGCTGGAAACCATGTTGATAATTCAAGAATGTTTTATCTGTTGCTGAGCAGGGCTTACATGGAGTCAAGGCCTCACCCTGCTTCTCAATCCACCCTTCCAGCAAGGAGGCTGGGAGTGCACAAGGGTTTGTGAGGGGACACAGCCAGGACAGCTGATCCCAACTGACCACAGGGATATCCCATACCATATAACATCATACTCAGCAAATAAAGTTCAAAGTGATGATGTTTATCTTCCCAAGTCACCATTATGGGTTGATGGAGCCCAGCTTTCCTGCGGATGGCTGAACACCCGCCTGTCTGGGGAAAGTGGTGAATGAATCCCTTGCTTTTCTTTGCTTGTGTGCACAGCTTTTTCTTTAACTATTAAACTGTCTTTATCTCAATCTATGAGTTGTCTCACTTTACTCTTTTGATTCTCTCCCCCATTCCACTCTGGGGGCAAGTGAGTGGCTGTGTGGGGCTGAGCAGCTGACTGGGCTGAAATCACATCAGACCCTCATCACTGTGTTGCATATCCAGCAGCACAAGTGAAACTGTGTGTTTCCAAAAGACCACACACTTCTGCTCTTCTTCTATTAACTAATAAAAATGCCTTATCTGTGCTGGGTTGTTGATTCCAGCAAATTCTCTGCAAGCAGCTGTCAAAAGATCATCTGAATCTCAGCATCAAACAGGAAAATACTGAGGCATTGAAGAGAAGGAACTCACAGCATCTTCCATACCTATAAAGAATAAATGGAAAAATGAAAGCTTTTTATGTTAGGAAAAATCACTGATGTTGTCTTTAAAACTGAATGAATGGAAGTCAGGGCTGGGCTAGCTAATAAAAGGCAAAAATATATCAAGATTCTGTGGGTTTGCCTTTTATCCTGTTTTTTGTCTCATCGAATGTGTGCGCACTTTAATTGCCTGGTGTTTATCTGAATATACTCATTTTACTACAAATATAGAGCTAATGAGGATTAAAAAAAAACCAAAACCAAAACCAACAACAAAAAAAACCCAGATCACATTTTTGAGCAATTTGCCAGAATCTGGATTATTTACTTTCTTGGTCTAATTTAGAGCAAAGGCATACATTTATATGAGTTATCTGAGCAAAATTCAGAAGGGGGACTGGCTTACCTCCAGAGGCTTGTGTTGCTGGGTTTGAGAGGAAGTAGGAACTTCTTTAGTCAGTTTTATTACCAGAAAAATCATTGCATCCAACCACTCCTTAGTGTTAGATCTTACAGCTAATGTGATTAGGCTTCCTTAACCCTGAAGTGAACTTGTCATCAGAACAGAACAAAGACAAAGAAAAGGAATGCAAAAATATAATGGAGCTACTTTCGCTTAAACTGCTGTTCTATCCCTAGGAAGGAATCGAGAAATGGATGTGTATTAATAGCTATGATGGAAGAACTGGACAAAAGAGAACCTGCCCATTTAATTATAAAGGAGTATTACAATCTAGGTTTTTGTTAGTCATGGGTACATTATGCCTTTTCAGGAACGGTAGAAATGCATCTTGTTCTGTTTCTATGCAGAGAGGTGACTTGACATTCTTGCTTAGCCATCACTCAAACTAGCACAATGAGAGCTAAATTTATTTTTGATACCGAGTTTGCTGAGCCATGAAGAAGTGTCACAGAGGTATTTTAACTTCAGTTTCAATGTTATTTTGGAGAAACTGAATAGTCTGTTTTGGAGATGAGTATGTTCTATAAAGGCATTGCTAACTCATCTCTTACAACTAGAATAACGCTGCAGGTAATTGAGTCAAAGAGTCGCTTATTGTACAATCTAATTGATAACATCCTTCCTACTACTGATTTAATCTTGTGAAGATGAAGTTAAGAGGAAAGCCCAATAGCAATATTAAGGCTTCAATTCACATTGCACCCTTGGTACCCCTCGGTGAAATCTAATTGAAAGGTTCAAATGTGTGTTCTATTCATACAGTAAATGCACTTTTTCTTACTGTAGAGTTAACTCCAGCATTGATTTTAAATACTCCTTAGAACTAATGTAGGAAGAGCAATTATTTTAAATTTCTGACCCATGTCAGACTGTTTTTCCATGGAAGCAGTCTTGCATGACCAGTCTGGATGGGATTCAACCCACCTAACTTCATACATCCATAATGTAGGTGTTTATATTTAGGTATCCTTACATACGTATCTATCTAGTAATTGGTTATAATTTCTGTGAAATCAGCCTGCTTAGCAAAGACAAATCCCCTAACTGTACAAACCAAGAGAAAGACTACTGCTGAAGTTCCTCCGTTGGTAGGCTTCAGTGAAGTTACATAGATGTGATTTGGCAAAAGTCCCAGGTGGGCAGGGGCAACTAGTCCCTTAAACTGGACATGTGTCATGGATATAAATCTTCAGTAAATAACTAAGGTGAGAATAAGCTTTAGCCTTGGAAGCTAAAGCTTTACAATACAAATGTCAGCACTTGAACTAATAGCTTGAGACTCCCTTTTAATGAAAAAAAAAAAAGAAATTCAGGATGCTGCTCATGTGACCCATTTTAAATGTGTAAATGAAACTGAGAATAGTACCCTTAATGTATTCCTGCTCATGGATAATTCCTTCCTTTTTATTATTATTAGTAGTAGAAGTAGTATACATATATATATATATAATCTATAATGTTAGTATATACGTTATTAGAATCTTAAAACTAATGTTTACCTCCCCCATGCAAGTAGTGAAGAGTGTAAGATGCCTTCAAATGATTAGAGAGGAGAATACCATCCACCTAAATAAGTTGCCCTTTGATTAGGTGGCAACCTGAGGTGCACTGTCCCACTACTTTCCTAAATTTCAAGAACTACCTTGATCTCTAAGTTAGGCAGACTAGATCTTGCCAATAGATTCATCAATTCTTCTTAGAAAAGGGAAAAGTATAACGAAAGGATGATTGAGTTTCTGGGCTCTCAGGTTACCTAGATATGAAAATAAAGAAATAAAGAATGATAAGTAAATGAAAAAATGAAGAGTAGAAGAGCGAGACAAAGCTCCTGTAAAAGGATAAATATTTATTGCTGTTTTATTCCATAAAATCCTATGAATGTTTGAAAACAAATATTGGATAAATTCCCAGAAAATGCATAGTAGCTAGTCACAGTTTCCCAAAAAATTGTATCACTATTAACTATTTCTCAAAGACTTAGTTTGGATGCTTTTCTGTAAAAAAATTAAGCCAAGTATTGCAGTATGTCCATAACAAGTTATTCTCACTTTCCAAATCAAAGGGGCAGATTCGTTTCACTTAGCTTAAATTCTCTCAGAATTAACTAAGTACATTTCCTATAATTACAGGAAAGAGAGAGCAAAATCCAAACTGATGTTCATCCTCGCTATGGAAGGCTGAAGTTTCACAATTGTCTTTTACCAGTCCACAGCTGTTGTGATGTTGTAAACCTACCTAATCAATTTTCACCCCAGTCAAGTCTCTAGTATTGGTAACACTGATCACAAATTGAGTCAAATCAGCTTGATGAACACCAGATACTTTTCATTTTTAGGAGCAAAGGAAAAGAACAGAGATAGACCTCAATAGGCTGATGTTGGATTGCTAGCCCCATCACAGGGAAGGCAGCATAGATGCTAGTTTAGGGACAGGAGGGATCTTTAGGCCAATCATTTCAACAGCATCACGTCTCATATAGACTTGGGCTGATCATGACACTGCACTCTCAAACCACTGTTCAGAGGAGGGATGAGCTGCTTTCTTCAGAGCCTCTTTCCCTCTACTGACCGCAAAAGGAATTTAATTTTATGCATTAAACCTACAGAGGTGAAGATTAGTTGAAGAAATTGCACCCAGACTTAATCAAAATGAAGACACTGTGAGAGAGACAACCAGTGGTCTCAGCAAGTTTCACGTTTCCTTTCTACAGGGATGAACGAAATGAGTGTTCCAAGGAACATTTGTTTACCTGCTACAAAGATTTAGCTGTTTTTCCACTCTTCCAAGATGTGAATCTGCAATGCTTTGCTCAGCAGCAGCATTCAGTAATATACACACATAAAAAATTTCTGAAGCATCTTACTCAAGCCTTTCAGGTGGATTCTAACCTCACTTAAGCCCGTTTCTCAACTCCACCAACTTGAATTGTTTATAACTTGTGTACACTAGGGTAAGTGAAATCTAAAGGAAAAACATGAAACTTTGATTCATCTGGAAGGGGTGAGGAATTCCTGTGATTTTCTACAGTGTTCTACCATTCATAGACTAAATTACAATATCACAAGCAACATATTCACTGACTGATAAATAAGATAATCTTATACTGAGAAAAAGGATACTGAGAAAGTGAAAAAACTTTAAATGCAAAGCAGTTTGATTAGTTTAGAAGCACAAATGTTGTGTGCACAGAAAGCTGCTGAAATTTTGACAAATCACTGTTGCAGTATCTGCTGCAAGTCATGACCAGAACCTGAATGGGGGAGAAAGGAAAGTAAGGGAAAAAACTCCATTTGTATTTGAGTTTTCTGGAAAAAAATATGTTTGTCATTATAGACAAAATTGACTAGTACTTGCATAGATGCTGGCACCAGATCAAGTAGTAAACCCCTCAAAAATAGTGAATAAAATAATGAAACTCCTTTCAATTTTCTCCTTGCAGATAAAAGAACAGCAGACATGGATCTAAAAGAGGAGAGAGAGGAGTATATGCTTTCCTGTAAGGCTGCATACATAGCCTTGTGAAATGCCTTTTATAAATTTAATGATTACTGGCTCTCTCCCACCATTTCTGAAGGTTGAGACATTAGTCATCAGATGAACAATTGCCACTAATAATTCATTTGGCTGTATTCCGAGTAATAGTGAGCAGTGGGACTGTCACAGAGTTCTATATATGAGAAAACAAAGGAATATTTTCCTAGTTACTGACCAGTCCAGAAAATCCCTACAGAAACATATTAAAACCAAACCAAACCAAAGAAGAGGGGAAATATATGCAATGAAAATTTCCTGAAGAAAGGCCTTTTCCATACAAAGGTCAATACCACTGCTTGCAATAAAGCATGATTAGGTTTCAACAAGTTATTAAATGAGAAATCTTCCAAAGTACATTGTATCTCAGGCCAATATTTTCAAATTTGGCTATGATAAGACTTTTGAAATCAATGCCAGTCTTTCAGTTTTGAAACTTTAGTTCTTAGTCTACACATAGATTGAGAGATTAACATTTGGACTAAAAACAATGAGAAAAACAAAAAACAGACCACAAAATTAAATTCTTTTAACTTATGCTGTTCTAGGATACAACATAAACTGTTTCACATGAAGATTCAAGTAAAATATGATCAGTCTATTCTGGTTTTATAGTCAGGCCCTTCCTAACACAGAAAACACAGTTCAGAAATATATCGGAAAAAAGGTGAGAGTCCCTAAGAACTCAAATAGTTTTCATAAAAGGTCCAATCCTAAGCATTCCCATGTCAATGGGAGACCTGCTTCTCTAACCAGGAGTTGTTATATTGTCTCAGCTAAGCTATTTCTAACTCTTATGTGATGTATACCTAAGGAGTTTTTTCACTAGTTGCCTAGGCTTAAGCAGCTCAGTACCAAACTTTTGAAATTGTAGGTGGGTAAAACGAACTTGACTCAAGACAAGTAATGGTCTTACCAACAGTTGAAGCGACAAAATCAATGCATTTTATAAAATTATATAGAGAGCTTATATGCTGCCTTTGGCTGAAGTAATAAGCCACAGAACTCACACAAGTTTGGGATCTTTTGACAGTTAATTTATAAGTGACAGCTCAGAATAAACTACTAAGACTTCAGGTCTCTCAGTGCCAAAAAGTAATTATCTTGAACCTACATGAATTTGCTTGCAGTTAAAGGCAAGTTGAACTGCTTTATATACCCTATAAAACATTATTCTTTCAACACTGTGCAAATAAGCTTTCTTTTCAGGCTTGCACAAGTCTATTATAAACTTAGGCCAGACTCTGTCTCAAGGGAATTAAGTGAAATCTTGGGAAAGAATTTGACCTATACTTTTTAATCACCTACAAAATTAAAAAATGCCATCTCTTCCAGGCACAAATTTGTCAACTCCTTTTAAATGAAGCATCTACCAGAAGCCATAATGAACAACACTAAAACCAAGCATCAATTAAACTCATATGTGAATTCTTTTATAGCAGAAGTACAGAGAGGTTCAGATTTTGTAGTCAATGAATGTAGAAATGAATTCAAGTTCTACTACCCCAGCAGCTTTTTAGCAATGCATGGGTGGTTTGACAAAATGACAGATCAACAAACTATTGCATTTTATTTCACAGATGAATTGGTGCTTTAGGAAGTCTCAGAGCCTGTAATGTTCCTAAGTACATAATTTTAAAAAAAAGTAAGTAAGGTCATGATGCAACTTTTACTTCCCTTTGACCTTTCAGGATGAACAATTTTGTTGCTCATACACACCATCACTGAATCTCTGGGCTGCACCCAGGTCATTCTTGCCAGTTAGAACATTGTGAACCATAAGGTGTTTCACTGAGAAATGAAGGGAGAGTTATTTCTTTTTGAAGGTGCATAAGGAGCAGAGGTGACTCCAAAGGTCTTCCAGTGTTTGAGTCATAAAGGTTGGACTCAGAAATAGTTTTCTTCTAAGTATTCGTTCTTTCTTTATTCCCTGGGTCTTAGTGCTTTAGTATAATGGAAAACCTGTGGGACAAACTTCTGAACTGCAACTCTTAGTATAGAGTGACTATTTTCATTGAGCATAACACTTTCATATGGAAGTGAAAAAGCATGTGCAATTTCTACAGCAACATAGTTAGCAACTATAATCTTCAATCTGCAAGAAATGGCAGTCACTTGAAGTCATGCCAATACAGTACAGAAATAACTGGGTCATTGCGTTTTCCAATTTCTGGCACAAAAACATTGAATAAAGGAAGAAAATTCATTTCCATCAAACACACTGCTGCTAATTTCACTCTGAAGACATTCTTTAGTGTTTCAGCCTCAGTGTCATTCCCTCTGCTCTCCTCATCCCACAACAGTGACAACTTGCCAGTACTACTTACCTGCAGCCCAATTTCAGCTTCTGATTTTTTCTAATCTCTCTCTCAGTGGAATAACGAGTTGCCCAGCAATGTTTTCTGAGAAATTTCATTCATAGATTATAGACGTGAAAACACTGATTGTAGTCAATTTTTAAAAATCTCACTTTTGTAGCTCTCTCCAGCTTCATAAGAGAAAAGGGTACATTTGCTTAAAAGCCACAGACTTCAAACCCGTGTATATAGAACTTGCCTTTGAAAAGCAGATCCAGACATCAGTGCCTATATTTGGTTACAAGCCTACCTTTAGGCTGGCTTGCAAACTTCAATGCTTGGTGGAAACACACAGAGATAAAATACATTTTTTCTTTTTTTAACAGAGATTTCTTCTCTTCATAGTTTTATAACTTCTTACAGTTTGCATCATAAAGTACTTTTGAGCACGCCTAAGTAAAGTGGGATCTAGGTGATTTCCCATCAAATCTTGCATCTATCAGAGGCAAAATATCATTTCTGTCATAACCACATTTTTTTCAGGGTTTTTTCTCATATTTAAAAAATGGCTTTGGGATTACAGAGGTCATCTATGGTAATCTATCACCTGCTGATATTTCACAACTGGCAAACAGAGAAAATTATCATTACAATATCTTGGGGGGAAAAAAAAGTAAAAGGTACTTATTAGTCATCAGTTTATACAGAATTTACAGAAAAAGACCAGGATGAAATGTATTCCTAGACAAACATGGTGCAATTCTCCAGTAGAGATGAAAGATGAATGCCTTAGTATATAGTCTTTCTTGCTGTACATTCCAATCTCTCTTACTGTTAATGGAATTACATACACTTACTGAAATGCAAAACAACATCTCTCTGCTGGTGTTTAAACCAGGAAATAAAAAGTATGTTTATTAAAAAGAAAGAGAGCTTTTGCTGATAAAGTATGGGACTGACATTCCTTTGAGTGTTCTTACAAAAGTTGTCTTTTGTTACCTCAATGGACAATCAGTATTGCCAGGACCACGAAGGAGGTAATGCATTCCATATTAGCACTAGCAGTCTAAAGAAAGCCTACACTGTAATGGACAGCTGGGTTAGGACTTTATTTTATGAATAGCAGGAGATATTTGTATATAACTATATTGTTAGCTCCCACAAATTCATTAAAAAATTGAATGTGTTTGGTATTTTTAGACACATGTAAGTATAATGGGTTAATTTTTAGACACATGTAAGCAAGCATGGGTAGAGCCCTTCGAAATCTTCGTTCGTGAAGCCAAGCCATGATGAAGTATAATGGAATCAAAACCAATTAGAATATCACCTTTCATTTCAGAAATACAAGGTATTTCAAATTCCCAGAGTGGAAGGTTTGTTGTTTTATAGTGTTTTGGATTCAGTGGTCACTTGCAGGCTTGTTTTTAAATCTCCAGTAAGGCTAAGGATTTATTGTCTGGCACTGTTATCTGCTAAAGAGATTGAGAGTGAGATTCAACTCACAGATTAAATGTAGCTGTCTCCTTATAGGAATCCAAGTGCATGCATCTGAACTCTTATTCCAGTCAATGAAGATCTTGTTAATACTCTCAAAGGATCAAAGAAATATATTTGGCTGATGAAAAGCAAACTGAATTACTCTTTAGACCCCAGTGACAGTGCTCATTAGGGAGTAAATCTTGCATAAGTGAAGGCACTCAGTGTATTTGAGATGTCGTAGGGGACCCTGCCTGGCCTTCCAGCATGTGGGTCACCCCCAAAGTCCTGTACTGTATCTACCACCATAGAATCATAGAACCATAGAATACTTTGGGTTTGGAGGGACTTTAAAATACCATCTAGTCCCTGCCATGGGTAGGGACTCCTTTCTCTAGGTCAGGTTGCTGAAAGCCCTGTCAATCTGACCTCAAGCACTTCCAATAATGAGACATCCACAACTTCCCTGAGCAACCCGTTTCAGTGACTCACCATTCTCATCATAATGGATTCCTTATGTCCAATCTGAATCTATTCTCTTTCAGTTAAAACCATTGCCCCTTGTCCTGATCCTAAGGACCTTCTTGCCTTCTTAGTGACATCCTGTCTTCATCTTTCTTACAAGTTCCCTTTATAAATTGGAACGCCACTATAAGGTCTCCTGGGAACCTTGTCCTCTCCAGGTTATATCACCCCAACTCTCTCAATCTCCATAGGAGAATTGCTCCAGTCTTCAGATTATCTTCGTGTCCCTCCTCTGGACCTTGTCCAACATGTCCTTTTCCTGCTGGGAGCCCCAGAGCTGAATGCAGTACTCTAGGTGGGTTCTCACTAGAGCAGAGTAGAGGGGCAGAATCACCTCCCACAACCTGCTGGTCACACCCCTTTTGATGCAGCCCACGATATAATTGGCTTGCAACCTGCAACATCTCCAAAACTGCCCTTCTGTAGGCAACTGAATCCAGCTCCCTGCCTGCAATTGAGCATCAGAAAGCAGTTATCTGAAAGATGGCTTCTAAATGGTGGTGACACAACAGAAGCTGATATTTCACTGGAAAGCACTATTGACCAATACAAGTGTTATAGACACTGCTCCTTTCTAGATCCCGAGTGAAATCCTAAATTTAGATGTCAAATTATGGGTAAATCTTATATCCTGTATGCCACTCTTTCCCCAATGCAGTTTGCTCCATTTCACGCTCAGCATCTCCTGCAGCCCTACCTAGGAGATGAGTCCTTGGCAACTATTTCCCCCATTAGAAAAGTGCAGCTGCAGAAAGAGGGCATGTCCTGATCAACAGAGGTGACCGAGGATACCAGAGGCTATCACTGAAGGAAGAGCTAAAAGTGTGAGACTTGTACCCACGATGCCAGAGCAAGTGTGATGGCAGTACAGGGGTAAGCGTAAGCAGCACAGAGCACACACACATTTGTCTTGGAAAAAAATCCTTCAGATCTACTACTTGGAGTTGACAGATAGAGATATTTTATATAAGAAATGTAAATTCCAAAATCAGCACTGACCACTTGCTCCCTTGGGGCTGAGTAGCAGAGTGCCATGGGGACTTCAGGGACAAGTGTTGTGGGTAAAGCTGGAACCAATAACAGGGACACCAACAGCCTCTAATAGTTTTGCAGAGCAACAAGCTGGGGTCCCAGCCCAGACTAAGTCAACAGAGAGGCAAGGCTAAGCAAAGACACTCCTGCAGCATTGCTGGAACTGGGATGAGGCATGGCTGAGCCAAAATGGAGCCCAGGGTCCTGGGTAGGTGGTCTCAGGTTGAGGCCATGGAGGACAGTAAGTCCTGGAGGTGCCCTAAGGGCCGTGCACTGCATCTCAGGAAAAAAATTTAATAATGCTAAAAGCTTCCTTAATGAATCCCTTTAGTGTCCTAGATCTATTACGGAGCTCACTGCAAACAAGCCAAGACACACACGAATACTGATGTAACAAAACCTCTATGTAGCCACGTACATTTTCCAACCAGCATGTCTAACATCAACTTCCCTCTCTTTCTACAGCCAAACACTCAGCTACAAGTGAAGCTCTGATGGTCCACCTGGTGTGGCACTACCTCCCAAAGGCTGAATCATACGAGCACTTTTTAAGTCACAGGAATGCTTTTCTTTTCGCTATCCAGCTATAAAGGTGCTGACTACCCCTTGTCAGAAACCATTCCTCAATCTGACAGTGGAACAACAACTTAATTATTCTCAGGCAAATTCAGACAGATTGCCTTTAGATAGTTTAAATCTATGGTTAAAGATTACCTGACTGATTTTTCCTGTAGCAAACTGGGAAACGCGCATGTGTCACTTTGAAGGTCTGTAGCACAGAATCACAGAATACACTGAGTTGGAAAGGGCAATGGAGAAAGGAGATAGACCTAAGGGCCTTCTCAAAGCTACCAAATCAAGAGTAGGAAAGTTTGAACAGGAAAGACCCTTCCTTACAAAAATGGAGTTTTGGCATGAAATGCCATAGTAACAGCCAAATAACAGCCAAATTAGAAATTATAGCTTTTTCTTTTCTTCCTCTGAGATCAAGAAGCCATCAAGAGCACATACGTAAACTTGTCCTTTTTGAGATGTCTAAGATTACTTAGATTTCATCTATATAAAAGGCAGTTCCTCTGCAGGCTCCAGAAAGAATTTTCAAAGAAAAATGGCAAACATGAAAATAGGCTACCCCCTGGCTTGGCTTATTAGGAGGTCCATCATTCTGGTGCAACTGGGATCTGTTAGGCTTAGTTGATGTTCTTGGAAGGGAATATAAACTCTCCTCCTACTTTGACAGCCATTTTCCTCATTTATCTTCATTTAGCTTTTCAGAGAAAATCAAGAACAGAAAAAAAACATGTTTCCCTTACACTTCAGAAACAGTTCTTTAATGTTGCCTGTCAGAGGCCTGAGGTTTGTTTAGCACTCTGCAGTGAAGTAAGAAAGAACAGGACAATTATCAGAGAGTGTTAAGGAGATTTGAACAATATAATACTCCCATAAAGACTGCAACTTGAAATATATTGTCATATAAGAAGTGAAAAAGTGGGGGAGACTCTTGGACTTTATAGTATTGCTCAGTTCCCAAAATATCTTTTTCATTGCTGCGGACCCTGCAGTCACAACTCCACAGTCTGTCTTTTACTGCCAGCTCTGTACCCCCTCACTCAGGCTATCAAAGCAGCATTTTCCAGATTCTCCAGGGCTGTATTTTTCCCTTTTTACTCTAATGCTATTGCTCTTATGTTGTTGTTCTCATGGACTTGCACCTACAAACCTTGCTAGTGTCATTATAGAAGACTCTTCTTTTTGCCATTGGCATGAGAATCCCACCCTCCTTCCTCTCTTTCTCCTACCCTTGGGTTACCGTGTTTAATTTACATTAGAGAAGTCAATAATGACATTCAGAGAATCCTTGACAGGTTTGAGAGCTGGGCTAATGCAAACCTCATGAAGTACAACAAAGTGAAGTGCAAGGTCCTACAGCTGGTCATTGGAATTCTATGCTTAAAACAATAAACCGCCCAGACACACCTACAGGTTGGGCAGGGGAGTGATTGAGAGCACCTTGTGGAGAAGGACTTGGGGTTGATAGTTGATGAAAAATCCAACATGATCCAGCAGTGTGTGCTTGCAGCCCAAAAAGCCAACCTACACCAAAAGGAGTGTAGCCAGCAGGTCAGGGGACTTGATTCTTCCCCTCTGCTCTGCTCTTGTGAGACCCTACTTGGAATACCGTGTCTGGTTCTGGTGCCTCCAATATAAGAAGGACATGCAACTGTTGCACCAAGTCCAGAGAAGGGCCATGAAGTTGATAACACTGCAGCACCTTCCCTGTGAAGACAAGATGAGAATGCTGTGGCTGTTCAGCCTGGAGAAGAGTAACCTTCCAGTATCTGAAGGGGGCCTACAGGGAAGCCATAGGGGGACTCTTCATAGGAGAAGGAGTAATGGATACAAATTGAAAGAAGGGAAATTTAGGTTTGATATTAGAAAGAAATTCTTTACTGTGATGGTGGTGAAACACTAGAACAGGTCGCCCTGGGAGGCTGTGGATGCTCCAAAACTGGCAGTGTTCAAAACCAGGTTTGGATAAGGCTTGAGCAATCTGGTCTAGTGGGAGGTGTCCCTGCCCATGGCAGGGGGCGTTGGGACTACATGATCTTTAAGGTCCATTCCAATCCCTTAACGTTCTATGATTCTTTGGCTGAGTTTGTACTGAGTTTAACAACCAAGGGCAGCACCTCCCCCTCATCAAAGTATGTTCTTATCACTGCTAATTGCACTGTAAGCAAGAACAACAAGAGACAGTCTAAGCAGGTTCTGAAAAGAGCCCAGGAAACTTCTTTTTTTCTGGGACAGACGCTGATGCATTGGAGAGGGCATCTGGGGAGAGTGTTTGATGGGGGACCCTCAACACTTCTTCTGAATGGACCTGGCAAAAGCTTTTCAGCTTTTTCTTTCACTCACTCTCTTCTCCTCTTTCTATTATTTTCCTCCAAAGTAACTTTCACGACTTCAGTCAATGTATGTTAGTAGCTACAGACCATACCAAGAAGTCTTTGAGCATGTGAACTTGGCTCAACATCCTTTGTGAAGCAAGAACAAAAGTATGTGTTGCAGATACCATCTTGATAGGCTTGTGGAGTTCCCGAGTGGAGTATAATGGGGATTAGAGAAAAAAGCAAGTAGAAGAGTCAGAGCAGATGAGACAGCCTCAGACCAGGATTCAAGGCTTGGAAGTAAAATCAAGACAATGCAGAAGTTCAGTGAACTATGGGATCATAAACCATTAAGATGATACAGACCTAGGACAAAACCTCCAGCCAAAAGCCTAAAAAAGGGCAGTCAGAGACAGTTTGTGAAAAACAGCATGAAAATTGTTCAAAGGGTAGAAGCACAGAGATTAAAAATCTTCAGTCTTTGGACAGCTTTCGTCTTTCCACATGTAAAAATCATTTTATGAATGTCAGTCAGGGACTGACAGTACTGAAAAAGAAACAAAGTGAGAGTGCTATAATAATCTGTTCCACTGTTAGCAAGGCTTCACCAACAGTCAAGACTTCTGCAAGTAGGGAATCAAGAGGATTTGTTTTGTCAACTGTCTAAGATGCAGCTACATCCAGGGAATACAATCATATACAATTATTAACATATTAACTTACAATAATTACCTTTACTAGCATGATATAATCAAAATAAAATTATTAATTATAAAGGTTTGGTAAGATTCAGTGTTTATATCTGTTGAAAATTAACACACAGTCAGTGCTTCAATGTTGTTCATTGTATTTTGTGTATTAGATTACAGAATACAGTCTTACTATTGAGGTTGAATGCTCTGAAGAACTGAATGATGCCCTGGGAAATTTGAAAATAATTTCACAGTTATTTGAAAAGGCCAGGGAGTCGCATTCACACTAGTTTGAACCTGGCACCACTCAGTTCTAAGGCAGTCCCTGTTTTCAGGGGACTTGTTTAATACAAAGCTTAAAGGTTCATTTAATTACTGGCTACTGAAGTTAAAAACAGAGAAAATGGGAATTCCTATAGCCACTATGTAAAAGCAGAATGGATTATGATCCAGTATCTCATCATTTAATACCTTGGCAGGTCCTGTGAGGTGATCAGGAAGGAGTGGAGACCGGGAGCTGGTGGCCCTTTGGCTCTTCCACAAGAGGTGATGGGGTCCTGAGTCCACGTGGCCCTTTGACAGGTTGTCTCATTTTTAAGTGAAACTAGTATTTTAGAGAAAGTAGCCACTATAAAGACAACAGGGAGAAGACCTCTCACATATAGTTTTCCATTGGCAGTCACAGAGAGCAATCAGTCTAATAGAGACACTAACAAAATGCACATTTTGACATCTGTGTCACTGTAATACACTCTGAGTAAATGACAGAACATAGAAAGTGTTGCCTGTGTCTGACTACAAAGAAGCAACCTATGTTTCACCCTGTACCAAACACAACATAGATACACTTCCATGTCCTGCTCTTTCCTTTCTGCCAATACCACAGGGAAGAGCAAAGGCAGTGACAAAGAGAAGTGCCAGACCTGTACTGTCAGTCCTGGGATAGTCCAAACCTGGGAACTTCATTGGCTAGTGATACAAATCCTGTGCTACATCCCATCCCAAGGGCTAATTTTAGTACCCTACATCTCCCATGTATTTTAAATAATTAGCAAGCAGTGTTCTTCAATGAAATTTGTAATTCCCTTTTGCTTTTCTCTTTAATTAGAACAACTCCCTATCATATTTACTTAATTTTTCTGAGGTGATAGCCACACTTCGGCCTGTCAGCAGACAGCAGAAATTCCACAGCTATCTTCAGGAGCCAAATGACACATATCTTGTATTGATACGTTTCCTGCAAATGGGTTTATAAAGCATTTTCAGATAATGTTTAGAGATAAACATCATAATGGGGATTACTGCTTCTTTGTTTTCAAGTTGGTTTTGACTTGCCATACCACCTGGTCTATTTGGCAGCATGGGATCATGCCATTATGAACAATACTATTGCCCTTAGAAGACTTTCATGTTTCTGACTGGCTGTCACTTCTGGTCCTCTATATAAACAATACGGGCAAAAACTTTACAAAAGTCTGAGGATGTTTGAGGAAGTCTTGGTGGGGGATGGATTTTGGGAGTATTTAAGTGCTGAAATGTATTTTTCACAACTCTTTTTCTCATGCTTCATCAAGATTTTACTATGAACAGAAGCTCATGGCTGCAGTCACGTCTTTCCACATGTTCCAGGGCAGGCAGCTGAAGGCAAAGGTCTTAGTCACCAACAAAGTGTTTAATGGGTTTTCTGCCTGTTTTCAACATCTCTGGGCCCTGGAGAAGTCCTTGCTTTCCTGTTAGCTTATCCAAAAGTGTTCAAAAATGTGGGGAAGCATGGAACAAGATTTTAGATTTTGATTCTTGTGAGGAAGACAAGATTTCAGTTTATAGTACTATTTGGAAGACCTGATCAATAGGAAGTACAAAATTACTTCATTAGTTGTTTAAGAGAGAACTGACTTAGCTGCAAGATACTGTGTGTTACTTCTCTTTCTAGATCAAAAATGGATGAGAAATGTAACCAAGACATATTTACTATATTACAGAAAGCTCTGAAGCTGCAAGCAAACCTTAATGACTGGGTGCATTGACAGGCTGCAAGGGGATGGGGAAGGATGCATTAGGGAGTTTTGTCTGGGAAGTAGATGTGAGTAAAGTGCAAGATGACTTTGAATTCCTGCTCACCATTCTGAATAAATTATTAAAAACTGGTTGATGAAGCATCTGTGGCCTGGGAGGTGAAAGATCTAGGTTGGATGGCCACTTCTGCAAATGCACAATGATTATCTTCACGCATGTATGGGTGGGTTGAAACACACTGCTAGGGATGTAGTACTCCAGTTTATGCAGAGGAAAATCTTTTAAAGGTAACAGGACTTGCTGGCATAATGAATCAAACAGAAAGCACCAACTCTCAACTGATGATAGTTTTCTAGATTGACATTTTTTTTTATTTAATGTTTTTGCCTGAAAATTTCCGTTTTAAGTATGTTTTCTTTAGAATACAATCACTGAAAATGAAAAAACGCTGTGAGGTAGTTGTTTCTACAGTGCAAAGGCTGATGCAGAGGGTCTCCTGCTTGTTAGATACCCTGAGCTGGTGTGCTATGACTGGAGTACTGAAGCTTCACAAAATCTCGGTTGAAAAGCCTGATAGTGATGCATGGTATTCCTTGAGAGAAATAATGCTCATATTTGCCTTAAAAGTAGTAATGTCTGGTGGAATTACAGAGCTGGTGTGCTGGTTTAGTTCCACTGTAAAAAAAAAATAATGTGTTCATTCTGCCCTCAGGTCTGTTCTTCCCATTTGGTGTCAATTGGCCATAAAAGAAAACTTTCACTGTGGATCATCAGATGACATTAGGGGATCTAATAATCCAAGTTATTAATTTAGAAGAAAACCCCTTACTAGGATTTTTCTCCTCAGATAAAAATAACTTGTAATAAAGCAAAGGCCATAATTAACATTTAAGGTACTATATTCTCTCTCATGTAACCTCATGGGCAATTAAAGGTTTGCACTTCATAGACCTGTGATGATTATCAAGTCTATTGTTAACCTATTACAGGTTGAAGTAGGAATAAAATTTTGGACCCCTTGAAAACATTTGCTGTTTCTTTCAGCAAGGTAGGATTTAATTTCAAAAGGATAACTTACATCTCAAGATGAAAAGCTCTTAGTTTACAAAAACTGCAACCAAAAAAGTGGACATTTCATAAACAAAAATAACACACATAACTTTAGAATTGTTCCCAGAAGAAACCATGGCAATTCTCTGCCTTTAGAAAATTGTGACTGTTCAACTTCAGTGTGTAAGACCAAGAGAGGTGGAAAGAGGTCACTGTCTCTCCATGATGGTAAAAAAAAAAAAAAAAAACCAGAAAAAAAAAAGTAGATTTCAAAATCTCCTTTGCTGTACAGCTCTTTGCCTCTTCCATTGACATCACTTTAAACATCAATTCTTCTCTGTGCAAAGGACAGATATTTTAGAATTGTCTTGATGTACACTGAATTTTTTTCTTAAGCTTATTGTTCATGGTATTGGAGTAAACAATGTCTTTTTTCATTACTGTGGACATTGCTTGAAGACAGCCTCCCTGTACTGTTCTGCAATTGTATTTATAAAGCATTCAATGAATAAATCAGAGAACCTTCTTTGCCTCCAAATACAAAAGTAATTAATCAGGATTTTAGAACGCATGATTGTTACTCTTCATATCTCAGAGGAGATTTCAGGGAAATTAATGAACTTAAAAACCCATAAGGCCTCTCTAGTAACTATCCAATATAGGAAGTGACTATTTCAGGTTCATCCTTTCTCAGAGGACAGCAGTGAAGACTGAGCCCTGAGTTCCTTTAAAATCAGCTATCCTCTGTAACATACAACCTGTATTAACAGGAGAAAAGATCAATTTTTTTATTATCAATATTTTGACATTGTTACTACTTGATCCTTAATCTCCAGGAAGTTTTCTGTCTCCCTACCTGTGCCTTGTGAACTAAAACGTGAACTAAAACCTTTATAAACATTGACGAAAACTGATGTCATGATCAATAGGTTAGTGTCTATTATTAAATATGATCTTGAAGACTGCATTGGTTTCATTGAAATGACCACATATCTTCTTGGCGCCTGAGAGTACAGAAAAATCACCTGGGAATCCACCACATTTGCAGTCATCAAAAAAAGGTCTGGAGTTAGTGGCATTGGTTTGAATAACAGTCTGAGGGGTAGCCAGAGATCTCTTCTGGTTTCAAAAAAGGGATGGATATGCATCAGAGCATTGATAAATATTTTAGTCCATATCTCCCCTATACTATCTTTGACTTCTGGGCTTCTCGTTTGAAGAAAACATCAAAATGAGACTGATAAAAAGCTATGCAAATATTTGCAGTATATTTACAGTGTTTATGACAATCTCTCTTTTTCCTTTTATTTTCCTTTTAGATGTTCTGTACCTGGCTATTAACACAGAAGGTCTACAAAAGAATTTTGAGAGGTTTCAAAAGCTGTTACTTTTGCCATTGTTGAGATAATCTGACAGAAGCAAAGGTTCCAGGGATACCCTCTGCTGAAATCTGTTTCTGGCTTCTTTTTTTTTTTCTGGAAAGGTTCAAATAAGATGGTACAAGTGCCTCCTCACAAACCCATCTGGCAAAGGACAGAAAGAAGTTCCTCTCTGGACCAGCTCATCTAACCTATCTGACACTTACCTGAGAACAAGAAAAATCATCTGCTGAAGCTGCCTCTTTATCTTTAGACTCAGTAGGCAGACAGAACACTTATTTTAAATGTATGTGTCCTTTTTAGAAGAAAGACAAACAGACACAGGAAGAATCCCTTCTAGAATCCTTCAGTCCAGTTTCTAACACAAAATGAAGGTGGAAAAAAAAGTATTAAGATTTTGTGTCTCTATGTTATATGACCTATATCCTCAGTGTGTCTAATGTTATCAAGAAGTTTACGAGATTAATTCTAGAGAGTTTGTTGGTTGTATTAATTCAATCAAGAAATACTGTGACAACCAACAGACAAAAAAACATTGGCAATGTCTTGATTTCATGTGTTTTTAATGGAGCTATAGCAGGTGTCCTTCTGAAATAGTCTGTAAAAAGTTATTCTGAGTAGGCCATTGTAAACATTACATCTGGAATGCAGAATGAAGTCGTTTGCTCCAAAATGCCCAGAAATTCACTTCAAAGAATATAGTTTGTTTTCTGTGTACCAAACATTGAAATGTCAAACCATTCTTTTCATGTGTCAGTTTTTTCTTCCTTCCTTTTATAAAGGATGAAATGTAAATCCTGCCCGCCCCCCCCCCCAACTAATTTAGAATGTTCTCTGCATTTTCCTGGCAGGATAGGTAATGCTGAGTTAATGAAAGAATAATTGAAATATGGGAGCCCCATGTATCTCTGTTGACTTCCATTGGAAGGACACTTTAGGTGCTAGCTCACTCACACAGGAAAAACATAATGATGCTGTATATCATTATTTTATCATGCTGCATTTTGATTTTTTTTTTTTTTTTAAGCAGCAACTTCTAGAATGGAGAAGGGCATGATTTGTGCACTACGAAAAGGTAATTTTCTCAACACTATGAATTAAACGATCTCTTGACTAAGGAAATTAAAAGATCTAAGAAGGTAACTGAAAATCAGGGAAACTTGGCACTTTGCTCACTGTTAATAAAAAAACACTCTGCGAACATCAGATGAAGTATGAATTAAAGAAAACCTAGCTAATCTACAAGATAGAAAAGCCTATTGACACAGATAAAATAAAATAATAACCAAATAAGATAACAGAAAATAAGTTTGAACTTCTAGACTGGGAGATGAGATTGGGCAAGAAAGACAAATTTCATTTTGGGAACCTGATAAGTTTATGTTCTTCCCAAGCTTTCAGCAGCCAGTGTTCACAAAAGTCTGGCCTCTTGGTATGGTGGTTGTACCTTTTTCAATATTAGCAATACTCAGTCATGATAAATATCTACTGCCAAAACACAGGAAACATTTGTTAAGAAAATATATTTTTTTTTCCTTTCCTATGATTTAAGTCCTGTGGCTTTGAATGTAGAATTGGATAGAGGCAAACACAGCAATTTATTTCTTTAGAAAAATAAATTGATTTCCTAATAATTCAAACTGTTTTTTCAGCATAGTAACACTGTAAATATTCAAATTTTAGTGTCGATCTAGATGTAATTACAATATTAATTATTTACTGGTTTAGTCTGCTTATTTTAACAGTTTTGAAACATGTTCAATGTCTTTATTAGAGGCTTAGGATTTTTTTTCAGTTTAAGCACTACAGGCTTTGCATCACATACAAAACAATCAATCCTTTTCTTCATCATTAGAAAAAGGAACAATCACAATTTGTTTCTGTCTCCTACCATTACTGCAATTTTACATTTGATAAATATCAGTTCAAATCTGAAAATACCTACTCAGCCTTAATATTTGTAAGTAATCTCAGGGGAATTGACAAGTAGGACTTAATGGATACTTTGTGGCATCTAAGAAGATTTAGAAGAAACTCAGGTTAGTCATCATAAGGAAAAATCTCGGTACAATATGGAGTTCCTCAATAATTTCTGAATCATTTGTGCATTTCTTAGAAATTATGTGTCAGATACAATTTAGCAGAATGGAAAAGCATACCTGTAAATGCAGTTTCCTTTGAAAGGTAGCCTGGGGCCTCTAATTGCTCATTTGAAATTCTGTTTTTCAGCATGGTATTGCGTTGTACATGATCTATCAGCAGTTGGAATACAGTTCTGAAAGACATTGAGGATGACTGTCCACTCCCACTTTTGTGCCCCACCTGCCTTTTACTCAGTGGTAACCACATAGCAGCCCCAGCTTAACTACAGTAAATTCTTACATAGGAGTGTCATGTGAAGGCAAAATTCAGTGGGTTGCTTTTTCTTACTAAGGATCACAGCACCACAGCTACCATCCTGCTTGCATTGCCAGTACACAGCATAGTCACTCAAAAAACAGCCCCAGGCTGGGACAGAAGTTTCACTGAGCACCCGTAAGCTATCTCTTGGCTGCTGGAACAGAGCCACAACCAGCCTATGCTGTCTCAGAACGAAACACTCATTCTGTAGAAGAACCTTGTCTTTGTCACATCCGATTGCCTGCTAATCCTTGAAGAGTTTGGTATTGATTCAACCTGCTGTCAGCCCAACATCCAGCTTCTCGGCACTAAGCAAGCAGAAACAGAAACAAGGCAAAGGTTAACTACACACTCAGCATAAGTTGTAACCTGAAAACAGCCATTTGTGGATGTAGGCAAAAGGTATATGTATATGACTGATCAGCTGCTTTCAATGATATTCACCTGGGATCTCTCTGCAGCATTTGGCAGTCTCAAGTATGAGCTATAGTGGTGCCATCTGAAAGTAGGGTTCAAGAAGTTCACTAAAACAGTTTAAATCTGTCGTGAAGCATAGCAAAAAGAGACTCCACCTCTTTTCAATGTCTCCCAATGTTTACTTTTACTCTGTTCATATTCATCATTTACTTGGAACTACTCTAGCTAAACAATCCATTCGGCAGAAAAGCCAAAGAGAGTATTCTGAAAGGTTTGCAGAGAGAGAGATTCACGTACACAGAGGTAAATTCAAGTCCCCATACAGTTTTCTTTACTGACACTAAGCTCCCTTTTAGTAGGATTCCTAAGCAGTCAAGTTAGTTCTGTGTGGTTAGGAGACTGCATCCTATCATCTATCTATTGATTTTTCTTTTCCTATAAAAATCTTTATCACTTCTATATGGACAAAAGCAATGAAATAACCTAGACTTCAATTAGTACAGAATATTCAGCACGAATGTTCAGCAATACAGATCCTGGGAGCATTTAAAACCATTTTCATGCTTTCTGTCCAGGAAACGGCCTCAAATTCTTGTAATTCTTCTTTAAGACTTGCCCTCTTTAATCCTGCTACAAACTGACTACAGAGCTGACAAATCTGTTCTGCTGGCATAATGCACTTTTCTACTGTAAGTGTATACCTTTCTCAAGGGATTGAGAAATGATGCAGGATGATGCAGGTCTACATAGACTGAGCTGGATGGAAACTAAGGACTATCAGAAAATTCAGCACCTGCTGCAGCTTGGCTGTCTCTTCAGTGCAAATAGAGGCTGACTTGTATAGCAGAAGAAAGTCTCCAGATGTGTCCCACCCAACATAAACATACCACTGTACATGTTGCTCTTTTCCCAGAAAGAAAACAAAAGGAAAAGTAATCTCAGTATGAGAGATACTAAGTATGTTGCTTAATATGCTGGACCTTTTTTGAGAGTGAGACTAGTATAAAGACTAGGATAGGAAGAATAGAATAGAATAGAATAGAATAGAATAGAATAGAATAGAATAGAATAGAATAGAATAGAATAGAATAGAATAGAATAGAATAGAATAGAATAGAATAGAATAGAATAGAATAGAATAGAATAGAATAGATCAGACCATCCTCTAGTCAATAAACTTGGTATTTAAGGTAGTTCAGGTCACTTCAATAGCTTTGCTTTGATATCAGTGCAGACATTGATCTTTACCACCTTGGTCTTTAGTGTGAAAATGAGAGCAGAAGAATTCTAATTCTGTACTGCCTTACAGTCATGAATGTGAAGTGAGTACAGATGTCATGGTGATGCTGGTTTTTCAACAGCTCTGGAACTCTCTTTACTAAAGTGGAACTAATTGCTCAAAGGGAAAGGCAATAAAGATCCAAATCTCAGTAGTGCTGGGACTAATGGTCTTGTCATCTTGGTTACATAAAGCAGCCATAAGTTTGCCTTTGTCTGTCAGTTCAGGTCGGTTTCATGACTCAGTTGTTTTACTAGAAAAACAAAGAGAATGTGGGCTGATGTTTAACCATTTGCACAGGTAAAGAAAATTCCCATTAAAGAAGTACAACCAAATAGTTGTATCACAGAGCTTTGTTACCTAAATAGGAAATTATTAACTTAGTGTCAGTTTCAAACTACGCCCCTGTAACTATTGTCAAGATTACATAGAAACAGATTCATTATTGGGAGTCAAACCCCAAAGGATCAAAAATCTGTGATAGGTTAGGATTATCCTTTTTTTTGCTTGTTTTGCTACATTTCAGCTTGAAACAGTTTATTCACTGAATAAAGAAAACATTTGAACTTTTGTATTACTTTGACCATTTCTTTTAATTCTTTACAAAATTGGAGTGTGTGCCTTTCATATAATTTTACCTGACTGGTAAAAAAGTGGTAAATGCTGAGGTTAGGCATCATTCAAAACCTGTAGCAGTATGTTCTAAATTCAGCCAGTTGCTTTTATCTCATTAGCTGATCATTACTTGACTTAATTATTGAAGGTCAATGCACAGTCTGACAGACTGGTTTGCATTATTGGCATTAATATCAGGCATTGTAATGAAGAAGTATTGCACATGATTATATGGGGAATTAAAATACAGTTCCTACACAAATGTATAAGCAACAAGCAGGTAGCTGCTGCTGTAAGCATCACAGGATTCCAGACGGATGGTGGGATATGAGACCACTTCCAAGTCTGATGAAACTCTAGGTAAGACTCAACCATGAAACAATATTAAACTTGGGTCTGTATCATATATTTCCATACTTAACTCTATTTTCATTGGGAAGGCATTTTAGTGGTCAAGAACAGATGGAACTGTTTTGTACCCTGATAGTCCTCCCAGTCTGACATTTGGAGCACCTGGATGCCAGGGAACACTATGTAAGATGGCAATTGCTATCTCACATGACTATAATGACTGATGAGTATTAGAAAAAGTTTAATTCATCTTTAAGGGGCATTATCATTAACAGTCACTGACAATTCTAAGCAATATAAGAAAATTCAGCTGCATTGCCTGTTGAGACCCCGGCCCTATTCCCTCGCACAACAAAATAGTCTATGCATGCTGTAACAAAACATCTTTTGTGACTTCTAAGCACCACATATGCATTACGCTAGATAAATTTTAACTAGATAATGTGAAACTTATCGTTAGACAAACTGACTAACAGAGCTTTGAAATGTGAAAGCTCTTTTAAAAATGCAATTTTGGAGAACAAATTATCTCTTAACAAAGTGTATTGAAATACTAATCAACATACCACATTAAAGACTGGCATTGCTGGTAGGATCTGGAGAGCTATAAAAACAGAGTTAAATTCTTCCTTATTTATTAGTTTACTTAATCATTTGGCAGTCTGCTATGTGGTAAAATTCATGAGTTTATTACAAGGAATTGTAATTTTATGTATGCTGTGCAGAATTTGACTAGTTTTTACCTCATGTCATATGTTAAAGGAATATCAGAGGAGTTATTGTAAGGAAAATATCCGTTATATTTAGTTATCAGGTACATTGGTTCTCCATTGAGCACAGTGCTTACTGGACGGCATGTCTTAGAGTTCAGATATTCACACTATGAAATGTTTCCAAATCCAACCTTAGCCCCAGCTGAATGTTCCTTTTTTATCATTTCCTTTTTATTTATGATTCACCACATTTATTAAGATAAAAGCTTGCATTGCAGAAGCAGTCTAAAGTATACCCCCTACATACAAACTGATCTCCAGATTACTAGCAAAATTGCTGCCTTTGTATAGTTATGGGCTGACGTGATAACTGAAAATAACTTCCATTAGCACTATAAAAACTCCAGCTGATACCAAATGAATTTCATTTGATACCAGCAGAGAAAAATATTGGCTACTGAGATATTCTTTGTTCACGGTTATTTACAGTTCGCTATAATATGTGTACTGTTCAGGAATCAGAAGTCTCCAGATGTTTTTCTGTACATCATGTTGTTAAACACAAGGTTTTCCCTCTCTGACTACCTAGCATTTATATGTTTATATGAAATTCTTCTCTTTTAGTCAGTATGGCTTCTGTGTCATTGCAAAAAACTGCTCCTGTACAGGGGCTATAGGAGTTTGACCACCACCTATTTTGATTTTGTCTTACTTCTGCAGAATTTGCTGAAGAGATTGCTCTTCAGATTCATGGAAGGGAGAGGTAGCTGGTGCTACAGGCTATGGTGAAATTATGTTTTCCTTAGTATCTTGCTAAAATATACTGTGCATGAAGAACCACGGTACTTTTGCACCAAGACAAGCCCAAGATGCCATGCAAATATTTAATGTCGCTGCATCCCTAAGTGAGTGATCATGAACGTCATCTACTGAAAGACAAGTCACAGAGATTATGTTAGTTATTATGCCTTTCAATGGATCAGGGAAAAAGCATATCTTGATCAGTAATTTGAATGCTCTGGTCTTGTTGGATAGTTAAAATTTGTTGGTTATCTTTTTCTTTATGCAAGAAGAAAGCCATAAAAGGAGAGGTCAGTGGATTGCTTAAATGTAAGGTTCTTGTTTGATGAATAAATAAATAATTCAAAATTAGTTCTTCTTTTTTAGTAGTTCACTTATATCTTTGCAGTTTCATTCTTTAATTTAAATATACTTAAGAACTGTATTTCCACAAAGACCCTTTACATAGGGTTCATTTTGTTTAACTGTCTTGTGTATCAGTACTTTTTTTCTATGCATTTACATATTTTCCAAGTTTTTTTTATTTTTCTATTTTGTTTTGTCTATCTAGAACTTGTAAACCGCAGGCTTCAAATGAACCAAATTATATAAATCTTCCTTTTAGTCAGAAAAGAAATAAAGACATGGCTCCTGGTGGATGAGATAAATTTCATGACACAGTTTGTTTCACCTTTTTTTACCAAAAGCCCCAGTGATATTTAAAATTATATAATTTAAACTTAGTTGCCTAAGTATAAACACGTGTCATAAACTGGTATTTATGGAAGTCTCTGCTCATTCCTTATGAGGTAGCTTTCCTATTTACAGATCCAGTAGTCCCTGAATTGAATTTTATTTCTTCTCATTTTCTTTATAGTGTCCCTGAGAAGAATGATAGACACAAATCCATATTTAGATCACACTTAATCCCAGCTACATGAACCCTATTTCCTAGAGTGTGTTCTCAATTGTTTCTTCCCCTGAAATCAGCAAAGTTTTAAAGTATTCTAATTTTCTGAAAGCCAAGCCAGAAAATACAGAGAGATTTTTGTGCAGGTGATGACAATGATGATGAGAATGATTGATGAGGATGATGAATGAGCTTGGTCCTGCATCTAGAGGTCCCTGAGGAGATAGTAGAAATTTTGTAGCATGGCTGTTGTGATCACAGGTGCTTTCCTGTGGAGGGCAAGGGTCTGCCTCTATTGTGGGATGAAGTACAGAAGTCTTCAGTTAAGCTCTGGGTGAAATATTACACCATATGGCAACCCAGCACCAATATCACTTAGATGCCAAAAAGGATGCCAAGCCAGGCTTGCTATCACTGTGCCTCTGTGCCATCATGGTGATGGGGGATGAAGCTAGCTCAGTTGAAGACAGCTGAAGGATTTGTCTCCACACTACTGTGTGGTTAACTGTGCAAATATGCTCTTAGATGCTCAAATGCATTTCAGATTCTAAGCTGATTTCTGCTGTTTCCAACCTAGACATGCTGGGTGCTACTAAGTACTACTCAACACAAGCAAAGACAGTATGATTATGTTCCCTAGTAGGCTTCTGTAGCAAGTATGGAAGGAGAAATCTCAATCTTTAGAAAAGGTCAGTTTGCTGGAAAATTATACCAAAAACCTCAGCTAATTTCATATGTGCATGTCCAACACTCCTTACTATTTTAGAAAAAAATATATTGAGATAAAATTGTAAACTCACATAATTACAATCAACAATTTTAACATTTACAAATGTTACCTTGAGTACATTAGACAGTAGATAATTTACCACTGTCTTTGTCTAAACCCTTTCTAAAGAAATTTTCATTTCACCTGTCTCCTTCATGGAGAGACTTTTTTAAAAAGGGAGTTTTTCAGTGGGTCTTATTGTAAAATTTTCTTAGCTATTTAAATATTTGTGGTTTGGCTTTGTTTTGAGGTTATAGGATAATCTTTCCAGTATAAACTTCATGGCCACCCAGAAATTACAAGTGAATTTCTTATACCAGACTCAGAAAATAAACAAATTCTACCATTTCTTTACTTAGGAATATTGCTAGGATATTTATTTCTCCAGGCTTCTTACTTAGACCTACCAGGGCAAATAATGGCCCTGGTCCTTTCTTCTGAAACATCTTCTGCATGCAGTTCTAAGCTTCAAAAGGAGTAGAAGTTTTTCTGTTTCCTGAACAGAACAAAATAAAACAAAAGAAGACTATAACAGTGGAACAAATGAAAGGAGGTCGCCTGTATAATTGGAGTTTTTAGGTTTGTTTCAGCTGCCGTGATTTAAGAAATGTGGTTTTCATTTGGTCATTAAGCAACTCCAGAGAGTCAGCTGCATCATAGAGCTCTACCTACTACAGGTCATCTATAATCTGCATTTCTAATAATGACAACTTAGGACCTTGCAATCTATATTGTTGTCATTAATTGTGCTTCCACAGTGTTCAGAGAACTGGAGCCAGCAAGTTTTTCCTCTTAGAAGCTCCTTATGGCAAACTGTTAAAGCAGAAAGAGAAATATAACATCAATGTAGCCAACACTAGTGAAAAAAAGAACAGGGCTTGAGAATGTAATGAAATCCAAAAAGTAGAACAGGGCAGAGCTGCCTTAGCCTTAAACATATAGTGAGGAACTTTAAATTTATTGATCTACTTCAGCCTTGAAAAAGGATCTTGTAAAGAGGAGACAAGGCCTAAATCAGAATTAAGGATATATAATCTTTGGTTTACACATAAACGTAAATGTGGGATGATTTTCATGACCACAAAGTTGGAATGACATTCATCCCTGACACATATTTTCTCCAGAATCTGTCAATGTTTTTGCTGCCCAGTCTTCTGTACTGAGCCACTCAATGACCTTCAAAGTGCCTGGTATCAAGGTCCATTCAGCTGACAACTGGCCAATTTTCTGAGGTAATGACAATGGAGGAGCAGAGAGGTATATAGTCTGTAAGGCACCTTAAGCTATATTTACTGTTCAGTGAGTGTTCTGTTTCTATGGAAAAACAGAATGGGAGTCCCTTTAAGCTCCTATCAGATTGACAGATTGGAAGCATAATGCTGAAAGATTGCTTACCCTGCAGCTAAGCCTATATATTTAAAATGAGGTTATACACCAAAAAGTGACTGAATAAATGGCCCAATTTTTGTTCTATTATTTATTTGGATTTATGAGTATATAAAAAGTGAGTAAACTGTGTTTTGACATTTTAAAACCCCCACAAATCAAACCACAAGGGGAAAATGAGCAACAAGTACCACTATGTACCAGAGAGTGGTAAGGAGGCAATCCTCATAAAAGATTACAGAGCATCATATTTTCTGGCTTTTCCAGCCTGAATTACTCTTCAAACCAAAGGAAATCATCAGTTCTGTGGCACACTATGAAGGTAAGACTAGTTTCTTATGGATCCAGAGTACAATCACAGTTGCCTCCCTTTCCTGCCTTTGTTAGCATCTTTGCTGAGAGCAGCTCTAGCATTGGTTTCCACATTTCTCTGTCAATACAGAAACACATAATGTTGAATTTGCTCACAGTTAAAATTCCATTCAGATCCTGCTGGACAAGCCAGCCTCTTTCTGGCTGTGCAGTTACAGCAAGACAAACATTACCAAGCACAGCAGGTGATGCTAGATTAATTAATCATTCTGTCAAGGATGGACAGGCCCCCAGGGATGTGAGGTCCTGCTCAAAAGTTTTCGTTGGCTCTGCAATGCTAAAAGTATAACATACTCTTGGATAACATGAAAAGTAAGTAGGAAGCCTCATTTCTTATCACCGTCACTCTCCAGAGAATGATCTTCTCTACCACAAAATCTAATCAACACTTGAAGTCTCTAAGAGAGAATCCAAATTGATCAAAATTTTTATGGACTACCAACTTGAGTTCTGGGCATTTCTCATTTACCAGAAAAACAGAGATCTCAACCTCGTACAGTGTAACATCTCCTTTCTAGGTCCTTCCTCAGTCCAGATTTCTCTGTACAAATGCATAATACCACTATGATGACCAGGAGAGATGTCATTCAATGAAGCAAGTATTTGGCATCTGAAAACTATTGTTTTATGAATATATATTTTCATACCACCCAAATTAATCATCCTGATAACTGGCAGTGATATCTGAGCTGAAGAGACTGATGAGTAATTCAGATCAATAAGCATCCAGGGATTAAAATGTCAGTTCCTCAAGTGGCCAGTGAAGACAAGTAGTTCTGATGCCTGTGGGACATGAAGCTGTCATTTCATGTAAGTTCATCGTCATTTCTCTCTGATGTCCATTTAAGCAGGAGCTAAGATCTCCCAGTCATGGATGATGGGAGTTCTATCTCTTGGACTTCATGTAATGGCAGTGACACCAGCCATGAAGATCATTATTTAATTCCGATTGCCTACTGATTAGTCACCTAGACCTATCTAGATAACCATCCAATAGTGAAAGGGACAGGCACTTTCAATAGCCAGGCCTTTTCACTTACTTCAGGCATTTTCAGTATCTGACTTACCTGAGATGAATACAGTTCTGGAACTGTCCACCTCGCTCTCTCTAACTATTAAGTGAGATAACTGGCTTAGTCCCCATATTATCCTTGGACAGATAAGGTGATTTTAGTGGGACTCCAGCTCTGTTAAATTAACTACAATTCTAACAAACAAATTCATTTACTCAGACAGTTGGTAGATATATTTGTTCTCATGTCAAGATTAAATTGTTATGTTATCAATACACTGGAACAGGTTTCTCTAGCATTTGTTTTTTAGAGACCTCTTTAATCTATTCAATTATTGATTGATGAATGTTCCCAAGGGGCCACTGAAGTAAATGAAAAGTCAAACGAGCTTGAAGTCTTGCACAACTGTGACTTGCACTGTCTATATACAGTAAAACTTCAGTCATACATATAGTCTCCCTTTCACCATATTCAAATTCGACTGCTAATTAATGCAGAATATATTATTTATCTGGTCAAAAAGATATTTTTGCTTCTTCTTGCTTCTGGGAGCCTCCTATTTAGGGTGAGTTCTATAAAATGGCAAATTCTGTAATATATATATTGCTTTAAGCTCATTCATGTTGCAGTGGAAGAAAGAGAGTAATAATATGAAGAAATATCCACATAATAAGTAATACCACATGCCTATAGGATACATGTGTTCAGTTACCATATTTGGGCATGAAAACTCCCAAACTACTTACTGAACTTCAAAAATAGTTCAAAAAATAAATTTGATAATTATTTAATTTAGCTTTCCTGATTGGAGAAATATCCTTTACTTTTGCATATGCTATGAAATATGCTTTTATTCGGGATTCAACAGCAGTTGTCAGGATGGTAGTTCCATAGAGATCAGAAAACCCCACTGCAGTTGCTGAAGTTTATGAGACAGTCTGAAGGGTGATTTTTCTAAAATTTTTATTATCATTGTCTTAAATTTTATATAACATAAACATCCATTTTGCCTCCTTGTCCTGCTGCATTCACTTTCTGGTGTCTAAAGTCATCTTTTGAGGAAATCTGTTCAACTCTTCTCTTTTTTCACAACTACCACTTTGAGCCATAGGGGTTCTACTCTGCCATCTCTTCCATATCCTACTTGCTCATCCCATTCCAGTCACCTGGTTTTGCCCCTTCCAAGCCATCAACTCTATTCTCTTTGCTTAGAGCACAGTGTCCTCCTGAAATAGGAAGGCAGTCTGATAATATGACTGTAAAATTTAAACATAAGTGCCTAGTTTAAATTATAGTCAGCTCACTACCTCTCTCCATCTGTATACAAGCTATTTTCACCTGAATACAGAAAACTTGGATCCTTATGGAATAATATGTTCTCTGCATTTTACTCACAAAGTCCTTGACTTCAGTCTCACGGCAACAGTTGTTGCACTCACACAGACAGGTATCACAACGCCTGTGCTTCTTGTCGATGCAATAGAGAAAGAGAACATGATTTTCCACAGTCTGTTAGGTTTTGGTGACTGACTTAGGCATTTTCTCAGAAGTAGCTGAAGCTTCTAGTGCTCGGTAAGAAGGGATGATCTTTCTACTCAACACGTCTGCCAAAAAACCTAGAAGCACCTCTCTCATGCATTGCTTGTGTAAGGAAATAAAGCACCTGAAATCCATTTCTATTAAATATTTCATGCTTCTATTGAGAGTACAAGAAAACAACAGGAATAATGAGCTTCTCTGTCAGGTCATAGATATGTCTGCCTGTACCCCTTCTGAAAATGAACACTCACCAGTGCTATCCTGGGATGATCTGAGACACAGTTGGTTGTTTTTCAGACAGGAATGCAGAAGACATGGAGTTATATAAGGAACAAGGGCAATGTCAGCAGGAAGTCATCTCCTCAGCAGACTTCTGTTTGCCCCAGCAATGGCTGGAGAGGAGCATGCCCTCAGCTGAGCTTGCCTTGAGTTTTTTGATGATTTTTTTTTTTTTTTTTCAGTTTCTCCCACTCTGGATGAGTGTTCCAGCTGCTGGACCTCTGCATACAGGTAAGAAACATTATGACACTAGTCAAGCTAGATCTGAATGTATCTAGCTTTTGTCATTCTCCAGGAATTTAAGCAAGTACTTGCTACATATCTTTAAGAAAAAAAACATAGATACCCATCTTCCAAGAAATAACTGTTTCAGTAGGATTGTTCACAGACAACCAATAATAAGCATCAGAGGAGCTTTCAAATTAAGTAGGAATGTATTTAGAGAGCTGAGGTACATAAAAAAGTATGAAGCAACACTGCAAAGGAAAGAAACCAAGTTGCTGTCTCACCCCAGGATAGGTTTTAATCACTGTGAATGAACATTGTTTCCAACAAGGTCAAAAATGCCAGGTTAGTTTTATCCATGCCTGCCTCTCACATCAAATATTAACGTATCATTTTCAAATGACTACTTGCAAATTGCTGTGACTTTTGTGAAACACGGCAGACTTGGGTACTGACAGAGAAACAGGCTTTATGGAGGAAGAGGATTATGTTGCTGGTGAACAAAACCCATACTTTTCCTAAAAAATATTTGCCCTCAGCCCAAAGCTGATCAATGTACACATTTACAGCACATCACAAATGTTTTCTCAACCCTTGTGTATTGATATGAAAAAACTCTCTCAAATAGCTGGGGAAAAAAATGTGTTTACTTTGCAATATCAGGACATTAAACTATAAAATGCTTCAACTTATGTAAATCTGTATACACCAACATAAAGTGTACTTAGCCCAGATATTGCATGAATATGATCTACAAGCTAGTAATAGCATATTTAGGAGCAGGATATCATAGCAAACAAACTTATTCCATTACACAAAGTTCCCTTTTTGTTTGAATGTTAGTTGCTTTTGTTTCTAGGTTAGAAGAAGTCTAATCAGAGAATATTAGATTAGAGAAAATAAGCTCCCATAAGCACTATGAGATATACAACAGTGCAACACCCTGGCTCTGCTACAGCACAACATCAAATGAAGCCAGGATGGAATTGTTTTCCACATAGACAGAAACATACACACTTTGTTCACTGTCCTACGCCCCAAATTCACATGGGGAGAGCAGGCGCTTCTCACCATGTGGAAACTGTTAAGAGGATGTGAAAACAAATGTTTTTAATTGAAATTGTCATTGCTGAGCCAGACTGCTGTCTGGGGTATCTTGCTGAAAAGTGACAACAACAGCAGGGAAACAATGTAAGAGATTGTAAAACTGGTTTCCATTCCACACTAATTCAGGGACCACATATGGGATGCTATCATATTGTTTATTTTAAGATGTAATACTAAGGGTGGAAAGCCTCTTGTTGGTACAAGGCTGAGAGTTGGGGAGCAAGTGCAATCCAGGTCAGAGACCAGAGATCTGTGCCCCTCTGCCACTGACCTGCTGCATAGCCTTGTGACACTCATATCATCCTCCCTGCCTGTGTCTCCTCTCAAGCTCTGTGTTTATCCTGTCTCTTGGCATCACCATTTCCCTGGCGATGGAGGCAATCTTTTGTAGCACATGCTTTAAGTACCAGTGCAGCAACATTGTAATTAATAACTATAGTTTGAACCAGTAAATTGTCTGTGGAAGAACTCACTTCCCTCCAGTCCAGCTCTCCAAAGCCACAGCAAGAGAGTTTGACAGAGACTTGACAATCCTGGAACAATTCTTTCTAAAGAACAATATTTCTTTACTTTGTATTCAGAAAATTCTTTTTTATATTTCCTCTTTTTAAGTCAGTGAAATCTTGAAAGTTTGACTATGTGAGCTTTGTTCATACAGGCCTGGGTCCTGTAGACATGTGTTGCCACTGAGCCCACATCAGCAAACTGCCCAGGCACAGGGTCAAGCTGCCTGCTTCAGCTCACCCGGAGAAGGTCAAAGGTGTGACAAATCAGCCCTATCTCTCTTTCTCATCGGAATATTTATAGCAAAACTGTGTTCTGTAAGGATAGGTATCTAAAGCTGATCCTGATTTCTGGATGTCGAGCACAAAGCTGAGGTGTGATGAGTGTGTGACAGCTCTCCAGTACTTTCCTTTCAGTTCCTGCTTCAGGCTTTAAAGCACCCTTGAAACCCAACGTCATATAGTTGTCTTCTGTTTTTACACAAATTTACCCAGCAAAAGGTGAAAGGGGTTGAATCCCAGGACAAGAATCATTTTGGTTTTGTGCTTCTATGAATGAGACAGAAAGGCTTTACCTCTTTCATGGAAGGCAGGGAAAGCAACTCTTGCTAAGCCAGACTGATCTTTCTGAACTCAGAAGGCAGAGATATTACCAATTCTGTCAAAACAGCCTCAGTGGCATGAATAAACCTGATAATATATCCAGATAAGCCCAAACGATCTGCTTCTACATCAGTTCAGAGCATGAACAAACTACAAGAAAGTCTTTTCTGTTTCAGACAAAATGGAACTGAAGTCAAAGAACTAGTGCAATTTGATATTCCTATTCAGAGAATTATATAACGCTCACGCTACCACTGAATCCATAAATAGCCTTACTTCTGCTGCATGCTCTCTCCTCCCTGGTTCTCGAAATATTAAAACCTTTTTGATAGCATCCATTGGATTCTCGGTTTAAACACTGTGTGAGCAAATTAAGTTTGTATATATGTGTAATGTAATGTTCATGTGAGGTGCCTCTTCATTTTGCATATATGCAGCTTTGATATGGAAATGGGAACGCTTTGGGCATGTAGCATTTTGCAGACCATTCTGGACTCATGCACTTACAGCAAGAAGTTGACTGCTGCATCTTCCTTGTGGGATGGGGAAGCACATTTCAATGCCCTGCTCAAGGTGTGCACTCTGAGCATGCATCATGCTCGGGGGCAGCAACCAAAACCTGAGTAGACACCATTTCTCCTGTCCCTGTGTCTGCTTTCTACAGGAAGGGAAGCTTTGAAAATAGAAAAGGTTACATGCAGCTTTTCCAGTGTGAGTGACTGGGGAAACAGGACATGGTGCAGCTCACTCTTGCACTTCTGTTTAAACACATCCAGAGTCTGTTCAGCATCACCCCCCTTCCAAGGGATTAGACTTGGTCCCCCAAGCAGTCTTATCGATCTTTGTCCCTCAAGTCACACACATCCTACTGCCTCCTGAGGATACTTCCAATTTTAATTCAAAAGCCATCTCCCTTTGACACAGATTTGTGTCTCCATACTTTTGTAATGGAAAATTATGAGCTGAAATAAATAATCATGAGCCTTGGTACCAGAAAGAATTTGTCCCCTAAAGGAAGGAATCCTCAGCAGTTTCAGTTGTCTGCATAATTAATTTTTTTTTGTGTCCCCCATTTGGAGTCTCTGTCACACTTTGCAAATCCACACCAGGGCACTGCAGCTATCGCTTTAGGGCACAAGCCATTTATATTCTTCAAGTCCCATTTTGGAAGCCTCAGTCCCACTGAGTAGATATTATATATTCACAGAATCTCACTGATACCAAAATGACTAACTGTGTGAGTGCAACTCACAGCATCAACAAGCTACGTGATCTACTAGGTAAATTAGAATTGCTTTGCAAATGCATTGCAAAGTAATGTAAGGTCTGTGTATTACTTTGCAGAAACAATGGATTGAATCACCTGAGACCCTTAGGTTACAGCTGGTTGAGGTGGGGGAGGAGAGAGTTTTGGCTTAGTTTTTCCTGAGAGATTTGTATGGTTCAAACAGAAAACAGGACTTGTTGGGGAATAGTAAACGTGGGTCTGAGTACAGGAAGACGGACTGAGTAATCATCAGACAAGTGAGTGTTGAGTAGATATGATCTTCACATAGTTTGTTTCATTCCTCCAGTTCATATGTATATTATTGTTAATATTAATCTCAATGTAAAACTCAGTACCAACATGAAATATTCAGCATGCCATGAAAATGGTAGGCTTTGTGTATGTGGTTAAAAAGTCAGTCAAATTAAACTAAATTTCCTTAAACACCTCTCATATTTTTCCCCTGCTTCCACAAGTGTCTGTAAGTATCTTATTATTCACATATTCACATTATTCCATTGCCTACTCTCTAACTGCAAATGTAGAATTCATAACCTGACATTTTTTTCATTATTTATATCCACTTCAAAAATAGCTCAAATTATTTTGAAGTATATTTTCTATGACATAAATTACTTTTTTTGTGAGTTCATAACTACAGTGTTATTTTTGCCATGACTGTCGCATGCTATCTCTCATCTTTTTCCATAGTCTCTATTCTACATGAAGTGTGAATAAATTGGTTTTGGTTTGTTTTGACTTGATTTGTTTTCTATTGTTTGCTTTCATTTTTTTTGTCAGAACATGCAATGTGCATTTTGGGTAAGGCAGTAAGTGCTCTTACTGTCCTTCCTTTGAAGCAAGCTTTACTAACCTAGTGTCTCTTCTGAATTTAATTTTCATTTCCCTAAAGCTGCTGCTATATCATGCCTCCTTTTAGACTGACCTCACTGAACACAGCTGCTATTTCTTATGTATTCTCCTCTACTTGAGTTTTGACTTTAAACAATGGAAAGAAAGCTCTGCCTCTACCTTTTTTCCCTTGAGATGGACCTCTGCTCCATAATTATGAATAATTTCCCTAAGATGGCTTATGTGATTGGGTTAGCAACTATATATTTGAGGAAAGATAGCCAGGATTGATTTAAAAAAATAACAGTTTAATAGATTTTAAGGTTGTAGGAGCTGCTGTGATTATATGGGTCAAATTCCTACAAAACAGTAGGCTAATACCAGTATATTTTTTAAGCCAAATCACTTTTGAAATAATGATACATCCCTTGATAAATTACTCCAGTGATTAATTACCTTCACTACTTAAACTGTGAATCCCCCTTGAAATGTCAAGCTTTGGCTGGTAGCCCAAATGCACACACGAGTTCTTGCCTCTTCCAGTAGGCTATGATTCACTAGTGCCAGATACTCCCACCCTTCCTAGGGGTGTTCAAAAGCTGCTCTAAGCTCAGCTTAGGATCTTCTTTCTTTTTGACAGGCTAAAGAGACTGCTTCCACAGGACTCTTATGGCAGAGTATATTTTCCATACTTGTAGTTACAGTTGTTTCTAAATTTCCTTTGAATTCCTAAAATCACCTTTTCTAAAATCTCTTCGGTTTTCCTCTTCTCTCTTTTTCTCCCCCCCCCCCCCTTTTTAAGCCTGGCACTAGCATGAGGCACACTATTCAGCAAATGCTCCTGTTGGTACTGTATGGGGGAGGGCAATGCCTACACACCCCACTCCTGCCTGATATCCTGCTATTTACACCTCCTTGGCTCTCAGCCACGGTCTCAGCCAGCACAGCACAGTGGGAGCTCATGTTCAGACTGTTAACCAATGAGACTGGCCATAAGGACTTAAAATGCTTGTTGATAGAAGATTTTAAGACTAGTTCTGCTTTCTGCTGTGCTCCAACACACACATATGTAAAAGACTCAGAAAATAAAAATAAAATCATAGAATCACGATTGGGTTGGAAAAGACCTCAGAGATCATCAAGTCCAACCCTTCGTC